>JBAMHW010000012.1:32774462-32785292 GCA_037177495.1 Rhadinocentrus ornatus | reverse complement strand
TCACCTATGGTCACGAGCTGTGGGCAGTGACCGAAAGAACGAGATCGCGAATACAAGCGGCCGAAATGAGTTTTCTCATCATGTTTTATTTCTCCAGTGTCTTCAACACCATACAGCCCACGCTTCTGAGAGACAAGTTGGAGATCACAGGGGTAGACCTCCATCTCACAACATGGATCCTGGACTACCTCACCAACCGACCACAGTATGTGAGGACACGAGACTGAGTCCGACAGGGTTGTCTGCAGCACCGGGGCCCCACAGGGAACAGTTCTGGCTCCCTTCCTCTTCACCATCTACACTGCAGACTTCACGCACAATTCAACAAACTGCCACCTACAAAAGTTCTCAGATGACTCTGCAGTCGTCGGCCTCATCGCGGACGGAGACGACAGAGTACAGAGAACTGATCCAGGATTTTGTGTGCCGGTGTCAGCAGAAAAGCCTCCAGATTAACGCAGGGAAAACCAAAGAGCTGGTGGTGGACTTCCTCAGGTGTTAACACTCCCCTCCGGTGAACATCCAGGGAATGAACATCGAAAGGATGACATTTTCCTAGTACCTGGGTGTTCACCTCAACAGCAAACTGGACTGGACAGACAACATTAACATCCTGTACAAGAAAGGACAGAGTAGGCTGTATCTCCTGAGGAGACTCAGGTCTTTTGTAGTGCAGGGGACACTGCTGAGATCCTTCTTTGGCATCAGACATCTATTATGGTGTGGTCTTCTGGGGCAGCAGCATCTGGACTGCTGACAGGAAGAGACTGAACAAGCTGGTTAAGAAGGCCAGCTCTGTCCTGGGATGCCCCCTCCATCCGGTGGAGGTGGTGACGGAGAGGAGAAGGATGGCTAAGCTTTCGTCCCACCCCATGCAGGACTTTTAACAACACTGAGCAGCTCCTTCAGGGACAGACTGCTTCACCGGTGCGGTGTGTGAAGGAGAGATACCGCAGGTCCGTCCTTCCTGCTGCTGTCAGACTCTACAGTCTGCACTGGTCCCAGCAGCCAGACCAGAGAACTGATAACAGACGTGTAACATCACTACTGCAGAACTGGAAGCTCATTCTGGATATATTTTTAGATAGTTTTTGTTCTGTACAGTTTTCTGTTCATATTTTATCACCTTTGCTGCTGTAATACTGAAATTTCCCCACAAATAAAAGGATTGTCTCACCTCCTCTCATCTCATCTCACCTTACCTCCTCTCCTCTCCTCTCACCTCCTCTCCTCTCCTCTCACCTCCTCTCATCTCATCTAATCTCATCTCATCTCACCTCACCTCTTCTCCTCTCCTCTCCTCTCCTCTCACCTCATCTCATCTCCTCTCATCTCATCTCACCTCTCCTCACCTCCTCTCCTCTGCTCTCCTCTCCTCTTCTCTCACCTTGTCTCCTCTCCTCTCACCTCTCCTCACCTCTTCTCCTCTCCTCTCACCTCCTCTCATCTCATCTCCTCTCCTCTCACCTCTCCTCACCTCCTCTCCTCTCATCTCATCTCACCTACATGAGATAAGTGATACACCTACAGAAAGAATTTTTACTTCTCTTTTCATACCGGAGTTTTGGCTGCGGTCCGGCAGGGAGCGGGTTTTCCTCCTCAGAGGAGCCGCAGACTTCTCCAGCTCCTCCTTCAGGATGATCTTTCCCAGATTGGACTGAATCTGGAAACGCAGACGCAGCTTAGAGGAGCCCGTCCTTAGACAGAGCACGCACAATAGAAATCTGAGAACATCTCCCACCTTGTTGAGTTCTTGTTTCTGAAGCGCTCTGAGTCCCCACAACTCATCATCCAGCTCTCCATCCTCCTCCTCTTCATCCCTCAGCTCCTTCCTCTTCCACTCCTTTTCTGCAGGGAGGAGAGGACACAAGGAAAGGAAGCAAGGAAGCAGTCTGATGAATATTTGATGGGAAGCTGGTGTAATCTGGATTTACACCTGGCTGGAAAATCTCATCTTTCTAATACACTCTGCATGTAGCATGAGTTTTTTCATTTATTATAGCGTGTACGTGTGTGTGTGTGTGTGTGTTGCTTTGGATCGTACCAATCACAGCCAGGGAGGGGGGGCAGGGCCAGTAGTCTGTCTCGATTTTGGAGGGCTGGTTTGGATCTGGAGGCTGAGCTGCTGGAAACTTCGAGGACTCGATGATCAGATCTTCGATGTGTTTCCCCTGAGGGACGGCCGGGGAAGATGCATCTGCAGGCGCACACACACACACACGCACACACACACACCATGTTAAAGCTGATTAAACACTATGAGCTCTTGTCTGGTGGTTTACGGGACAAGTAGAAGCTGACCCACATTCAGCGAGCACACTTTGACTCCAGCTACAGCGACATTCATGCAGATCAGAGATTTCAGCTCTTTTATCTGTGAAAACGCTGATAAGTTACCTTGTTTGTAGATGGGAGGCTTCTTGAAGATGTTTGTACCGTTTTCTGAAAAAATAATAAAAGCTTAACAGTCCATTTTTCTCCACCTGTTATATACAGGGCATATTTTCATGCTTTTTTAATGTTCCTGAGGAGTTAAAATGAGAAGCCTGGAGAGGACAAGTCTATGAGCTACAGTACACATGATCAGAAACATGCAAAGTGTAATATTCATGCATTCATAATCTGGTTGTGTCAGAGTATTGTGTTGGCCAGGTTTAATAAAATGTATTATAAACACAAAGAAAGAGGTTTTTACCAGGCCGGTGGAAGTGGTGCAAGGTGCTCTTGGTACCAGAACTCTGTGTGGTGGGTGTGTTCGCCATGTTGGGCGTTGGCGGTGTGTGTGTGCTATGAGTCCTGCTGCTCTGGATGGTGGAGCTAGGTGAAGAGCCTCCAGGGGATCGGTTCTCCAGCCATTCCCTGGACTCCTTGGACAAGTTCTGGACAGACAGCAGAACACAGACGGGTCAAAGCCTTGCTTAATGGCAACCGGGACAATAAAAACCTGTTACGGACTTGAAACAGCATGAATATCATCATCTGATGGACCTGAAGGCTGATCCAGATAAATCCAGAACCTTGTTCAGACAAATTTCCCCTGGCGTCACGCGGCTGCCTTTTATTTACATCTCTATAATCTGTGTGGAGTTGGGAAAGTCTGGGAATGTCTGGGAAAGTCAGCGGGCAGCGATTTTCGCCTCATCACGCGAGGAAACGATGGAAAGGAGCGTCACCGCCTCCCGTGTGTCCAGCCCATTAGACCTGAACAATGACTGCAACCAACTCCAGCATCAATTCAAGCCTGTCAAAAACCGGTGGTTTGATAAAAACTAAAACCATCTATGAAATTACTATGAAGTCCTTCATCATTGGAAGCTAAAAAAATATTAAAAGAATCTCTAAAAGGAGCCCGCTTTAAAAACTACTTTGGATAAGTTTAATCCTTAGAAAGACCTTAAGGATCTCTGAATGACCATAAAAGGAGCAAAACCCACGGCGAGGCCTCGTTTCATTACTGTGGTCGTCGTCTGTGGAACCATCTCAGGTCTGTCTGTCTAATCTTCGTTTTAACTCCAGTTCCAGATCCTCCACGCCGGGGGTTTTGCTGCTCGGTCTGGGGGCTGTTGCCACGGCTATCACCCTTGTCAGGGTGGCTGGGGTCCTGCGCTGCACTCTCGTGGCTGTGGTGTGGGCCCCGGTCTGCCCTGAGGGGGGTGGTTGCCGTGGCGGCAGCCGCTGTAGGACTTGGGTGGACTGGCTCCTGGTGTGGATGGATCCACATGGTATTGTTTCCTCACAGCAGCATCAGGCCAGATGTTTAATACTTTTAGCATTTCACACCTACATTCAGTTTAGAGACAGAAAGTAAGGAGTCGTGTTTGTGCAGAATGGGGGGGCTGCTTTGTGTGTGTGTGTGCGTGTGTGTGCGTGTGTAAGCATGAAAAGTGCTTTATAAATAAAGTTTGATTTGATTTTGATTTATTGGAGACCCTCCCTATGAGAACTCCCAGACTTCTCGCTGGCCATTACAACCTTGTGATAGAAGCACTAGAGCCACTTAGGAACCATCTTAGTTGTAACTGCAGTATCTTAGAGGGGGACTACATGGCACCAGACCCTTAAACCTTCCTAATCTCTTCTTCAAAGAGCTGCTTATAACAACTTTTACGTAGCTCTTCTTGGATAATATAACAGCATAAAGGACTCAGCTGAAAACACACACTTCTGAAGAAGACATTAAACCTTCATGGTGTCTGATTCTGCCACATAAATGATCATCAGTGAGAGCTAGATTCTATCTGGCTGATCCGAAAGGCTATTTAGACATACAACTAACCTAACTGCTAACATCAGGTCTTAGCTTGTAGACAGGTTAAAACCAGGGAGCTTATTATTGTTATTTATCCTTTAAGAAGGGTCGGAGTTTACATGTTGTACTTCTTCTCACTCCCGTTGGAATATGTTTTGTAAGTCTTACTTCTGTATGCTTCTTTTTTAGTATTATTTTTAGATTCATATTCATATTCTAAATAAAGTTAAACTTGAAATCACTGCTTGATAAACACATGGACCAAAACAAACAAACTGTTCTCCAGGAGACTTGTATAACCCCCTCATGGCCTGTGGAGTCACTTCAATGAACCTTAGGATCTCTTCAACCATCAAAAAGCATATTACCTCCTCACTTACACACCCTCACACCCAAACCCGCTTAAAATGCTAGAAGAGCCACCAAATGAACTCACAGAACCTTCTTGGTGACCAGAGGAAACCCCCAGAACCATGAGAAAAACCTAAAGCCAGAAAATTATATTGTTTTACTCTGAAGTGTTTATTTGACCCTTTAATAAAAATGAAAAACAAACAAACAACAAAATAATTTACCATAAACCAGATGAACTGCAGTACTAAAGCTATCCACTAGTGGGCAGAAAACAAGCATCAGTTTCTAGACAACAGGCTTTTTTTTACCATAAAATGATGTAAAACTGTGTAAAATATTATACGTGTGGTATTAAAGGGTTTAACATCTTCCCGTCAGACCACCTGAGACAAACATGAGGAACCAGATCCTCAATGATCACCTTTACAACTGCGGGCCTATCAAATCTCCTCGGTGTACCTCGTTAAAAGCCAAATAAAACCCATGTTAAGCTGCTGCACACATGGTCTCACCTGGTAGCTGCTCTGAAGCCAAAGTCTGACCTTGGATGCAAGGTGTAAAAACGTAGCACCAGAAACAGGAACTGTTCTCACCGAGCGCGCAGATGATTCACAGAAAGCATTCAGAGATGTACCACATAGAAACCCATCATATACACGCATAGGCCCACAATGCACCTGCGGCGGAAACCTGTTTCTGTAAGAAGTCTTTGTGTTCCCGCCGTTCTCCATTTCACAGTTTAATGGACCATCGGTGTGCCGGGACCTCTGACCTCCACTCTGATGGGACAGTGTATTGTGTCCTATTTTCTAGTTAAAAGCTTGAGTCATCACAATGTAAACAGGAAGTAGAATCTTGCAGATAAACGTCACAATAGGATGTAAAGAGCTGGAGAGAACTTACCTCCGGGGAGGGAGGAGGAGAGATGGAGCGAGGAGACAAGGACCGCTGATGGAAAGAAGACAAAAATGGATTTAACACTTGCATCTATAAATAGACTGAGAGAAGAAACTCATCCCAAACACGTGCTTTCATTACCCCAGTAAACCCTAGATGGTCCTCCTCAAACAAAAGGTCAAGAATTTAGTGAAAATCTTCAGCAGTATTTTGTAGGAGAGATGAATGTGATGGGGGACAAAGTCTGGGAGTAAAAACTGGGACGTTAACGGGCTCATTTATGGTCATTCATACGGTTCACCTGCAGTTGCTCTCACCACCACTAGAGGTCGTATGTTCTACAAATGGGTCTGTGCTTGGGAGGATGGTTTCATACAGATGCTATTCAAAGATCCAGTGAGTAAGAATTACTAACATCTAGTGGTAAAGATGGACGTATCAACATGTTCCAAGGCCTGACGGGAGACAGACAGAGACAGAAAAATCAGATCCGCCTGTAATGTTAAAGATCAGCATAGCGCCTTGTAAAGGTGTGCTGGTCATCAGTGTCCAAAAACCTTCCAGAAATAGAGACGCTTTAAGCTGCGAGTGGTCCAGTGGCCTCAGGTGCAGCTATAACTGAACTATAGGTAACTACTTCAACATTGTGTACATGTGTGCTGTCTTCTTCTATGGTGCTTTTAGCGTTAATCCCAAACGCTGCTCTACCACTTAGCAATCTGCAGTACTGCAGTTTTAAAGCTTCACATTCAGAGTTGTTTGTCCATTCAGAGACGCCGTAGTAAAAATGATGGCCATGTATGTGCACCCACAGAAGGTAGTTATACTGATTCTGAGAGAATAAAAAGTACCAATTAATTTCCTAAAGTGGTTAGATGCCAGCAGGAACAGCGTTTTTAATTATAGATTAGATTTTTCGGTCATTGACCTTTGATTTTCTTCCACGCCGCAGCTTTAATTTCCTGATGTGATGCAAGGAATTTACTGGTTTCACACAACAGCCTGAGCAGACAAGCTCAGGGGACAAGAGATCTCATTAGTATGCTGAGCTTTGTCGGTTTGTTTTATTAACAAAAATTTTAATGTTTTCATGATGGTAATGATGTCAAAACACGAGATATAATAGAGAATACATCCAGACCTCCAGAGATTGGCTTACCCACCAGCCTTGACATTTGACCAAGCCCTCACCATCAATCCTAATTTGTTACATTAATGAGACAACTCTTTAGGATCCTCACAGTCATGTCCCCAGAACGTGATGTAAACACACACACACACACACACAGTTGGCCTCAGCTGTGCGATCCAGCCGAGCAGTCTCTGAGCAGCAGATTGATGTCCCTGTTGGCAGCCTGACGCAGAACCAACCAACCGACAAACTAACCGACTGTCGGACCGGCCAGCCCGCTGTCATGGCGACCGGCCTCCTCCCGTTCCCAGCTAGCAACGTCCTGGACCCCGACACACCCAGGACAAACTGGCTCCATCACGCACAAAGTTTTCTCTCACATCAGTGGAAGATGAATGATGATCACCATTTCTAATCAAATGATCACTAATAATATAATTAACAAAAGCTCCCTGGAATAGGAATCGTGGGCTGAAGGGTTTTAACAGTTCCTGTCTGCATTGCTACGAGGGTTCGTGCTTCTGCACGACACAAAATGACCACAACAAGACCAAACTCATCACCAGAAAGAAAAATTATCACAAAAGGACTCAAATAAAAAACACAACAAAAAGCGATACAGATGCACAATATGACCAAAAGAGACACAAAAACCTGAAACTGATGCAAAAAGAGACGTCCGACGACCACAGAGACAAAAACGCTGAAAAACCCCCAAAGAGACACAATTTTACAACAAAGTGACAAAAGAGCTAAACTAAACTAAAAAAGAAAATCTGCCCAAAACGCACAGCAGCCAGAAAGAGACGCAACATGAGCTGCAGGAGATGAAACGTGGCGATTAAAAGACAGACAAGGATCACAAGGATTTAGAAAGAAAGCTCAGGGACACAAAACAACAACGCAAAGGTACGAATCACCCAGAGACACAAAGAAAGACAGGAAAGGGACAAAAAAGCCATGGAGACAAAAACAGCCGCAGAAGTAGAAAAACTGTGGACCAGGAGGCACTAAATACGCTGGGAGGTTGAAGGAGGACGAGTAAGAGATGTAAGATGATCACTGAGACACAAAGAACCGGAAAAGGACAAGAGAAGCGAGTAAGCCCACAGAGCGAGGGAGAGAAAGCAGACTGGTGGAGGGTAGCGCCGTTCACCTGCAGACACGCTCCGTCCATGGAGGTGATCGGACAGCAGCCTCGGGCAAGGCGAACGGAGGAGGTGTGTGCGTGGTGTGAAAATGTCCCCCAGCACTGTTCGCCGGATGTGGAGTTTTTACTGCTTAGGTCCCTTTTATCTACCACGGGAGTGTACACCGGTGTTTCAGGCCATGGTCTATGGCTATGGCTAACTCTGCAGCAGCGCTCGGCAAGCTCCATGATGTCATCAGAGCGCTAGAGACCGCTCATCCCGACTTCGATCAGTGCAACCTCTTTGTTCCTGTACCCATCGTGCAGACAAAGACTCAAACAATCATATCCAGTCACCAAACAGGTGAAGCTCTGGACCTGAGACTGAGGACACACTGCAGGACTGTTTGCTGCTACAGGCTGGGAGGTGTTTAAAGCTGCAGCCACTCTGGAGGACTCTTCTGTCAGCGGACAGGACTATGCTGACTGTGTGACTGGGTACATCAGCACTTGTGTGGATAACGTCGTGTCCACCATACAAGTCAGGAAGTTCCCCAACCAGAAGCCCTGGACAGGCAGTCAGGTAGTCACATGCTGCGTGTTCGCTCACCTGCATTTACACCTGGCAATGAGACGCAGTTCAAAGCTGCAAGTCCGGACTGAGGAGACCATCAGAGCAGCCAGAAGCTGGACGGCTTCTACTCCACTGCTGAGCCCAGCCGCATGTGGCAGGTCTGCAGTACATCACAGACTACAGGAGCAGCTCCATCAGCACCACCTCAACACATTCTACACCCGCTTCCTCCACCCCCACACAGAGAGGAGGCTCTCAGACACCTGGACGTGGTCGTCTCATCAGCCCAGGTAAACAAAGCTCTGAGGAAGATCAACCCCCACAAAGCGGCAGGGCCAGACAACATCCCTGGACGAGCCCTCAGAGCATGTCCCAACGAGCTGACAGACATCCCTCAACCAGAGAACTGTTCCATCCTGCTTTAAGACCACTACCATTGTCCCCCTCCCCAGAAAGAGCCCCCCCAGCTGCCTGAATACAGGCCAGTAGCACTCACTCCAATCATTATGAAGTCCTTGGAGAAAGTGGTGCTGGCCCACATTCAGAGCTGCCTACCAGACACACTGGACCCCTGCAGGATGCCTACCGGTCCAACAGGTCCACCTGCTGCAGCCCTGCACATCTCCCTCACACCTGGAGGATGAAGACTCCGACATCAGGATACTCCTTATTGCCTACAGCTCGGCTTTCAGTACAGTCATCCCCAACAAGCTCACCCACAAACTGTTTACCCTGGGACTACACCCCACCCTCTGGGACTGGCTCCAGGACTTTCTGACCGGCAGGTCTCAGTCTGTCAGGATCGGGAACAGGACTTCAGCCAGCATCATCACTAACACTGGCACACCACAGGGGTGTGTCCTCAGCCCCATCCTCTACGCCCTGTTCACCCATGACTGCGTGGTCTCCAACCAGGACAACACCGTCCTGAAGACGACACCGTTGTGATGGGACGCATGGGACGAAGCAGCCTACAGGAGGGAGGTGGCCTCTCTGGTGACCTGGTGTGAGGACAACAACCAAACCTTCAACATGGACAAGACCAAGGAGATGATAGTGGACATGAGGAAGGAGAGGAACCCTCATCAGCCACTGCTTATCCGCGGGCTGGAAGTGGAGAGGATGAGCAGCTTTAAATATCTGGTCCACATCAGCGAGGACCTCACCTGGACACTCAACACCAGCTGGTAAAGAGAGCTCAGCAGCGGCTGGACTTCCTGAGGAGGCTGAGGAAGTTCTGCATGTCACCAAAGATCCTCAGAAACTTCTACAGTCCATCCTGACCAGCTGCATCGCCGTGTGGTCCGCCAGCTCTACCGTCACGGACCGCCTGCAGAGAGCGGCGAAGACCAGGACTCTGCTGCCATCATCAAAGACCCCACCCACCCCCAACATGGACTGTTCACTCTCTTCCCCACAGGCAGGAGAGTCTGAAATGCAGGAAAACCAGACTCAGAAACTCTTTCTTTCCCTCGGCCATCAGACTCCACCCGACAGGAGTCTGTAACAACGGCCTGGACCTGCACACGGACTTTATATCGTTAACCACAGTAACTGTTCACGTGTCTTATTGCTTATAATAGATGTTACAGGTGCATCTCACCGTCCACCTCATGACAGCTCAGAATGTGGCACGGCACAGACAGCAAAGTAAGAATTTTACTGTTCAGGGAAACTTGCTTCCTTACTGGGAAAATGGCAATAAACACATTGAATCTGAATCTAGAACTCTGAATGTGAAGTGGTTTCTATGTGGAAGGCTGGTCTGGATCACCTCCAGGGGACTGTAGCTGTAGTGCGGCTGGTAGATCATCAGGTCTGGTCTTTCTATGTCCAGGATGGCTTTGTCTCTTGGCAACGCTGCCAGATCCTTGTAGCCGATAACGCCGTCCTCCACTCTGGCCTGGAGAGAGATGGGGGAGGGGTGAGATTACAGATCACTGATTTCAGATTGATCTAAAGGGAAGTCGATCTGAGCGGGAGCGTCGCCTCACCACGATGGCGGCGGCAGGGGATCCTGGGATGCTGGTCCCTCTGAGGGACAACACACTCCCCGGAGACGTCTGGGCCAGCTGCTGCAAACACACACATTTGTATCTTTGTGAGGACTTTCCACCTCATTCCAACACCAAGCTTAGCCTAAAACCAGAACCAGGTCTAAACCACGTTCTTCTAGAGATCCTTCCTTCCTTCCCTCCATCCATACCTCTGTCTCTGAAACCAGAACCAGGTCTGAAGCCAGTTCTCCCAGAGATCCCTCCCTCCATCCATACCTCTGTCTCTGAAACCAGAACCAGGTCTGAAGCCGGTTCTCCCAGAGATCCCTCCCTCCATCCATACCTCTGTCTCTGAAACCAGAACCAGGTCTGAACCCTGTTTTTCTAGAGATCCTTCCCTCCATCCATACCTCTGTCTCTAAAACCAGAACCAGGTCTGAAGCCAGTTCTCCCAGAGATCCCTCCCTCCATCCATACCTCTGTCTCTGAAACCAGAAC
>JBAMHW010000012.1:32715018-32730077 GCA_037177495.1 Rhadinocentrus ornatus | reverse complement strand
ATTCGGTTGACCAAAGAACGAGATGTTTGGCAGTATTTTTCAAAGTCCCAACCAGAACATATTAGTGCATAAAGAAATGCTATTGCGCCACCTAGTGACCATGTGGATTTCTGCAGCTCTTAAAACCATGTTCCCTTTGTATTTATATCACACGATCTGTCAGGAGCATGGCCACAAACGCTTTAGATGTCATTACTAGGCCCAGTGAGGTACCAGGTGATCCTGAGAGGGAGACGATGACCACCAAAGGCAGAAAAGCCGGGGATGAGCAAGCATATGGTGGCGAGCGAGAGCGTGCTGCGGGAAGGAGGGAGGCTGCCACCCGATGGGGCGGTACAATAGGCCAGAGCAGCACCAGAGGTGTGAGGGCCTTCATCGCCGCTTGCGGCTTTCATTCATTGTTATTGTTGTTATTTATATTAAATATCCAAAACAATGTTATACCCAAGGATTCATACACAATTTTGCAACTCACTAGAGACTCCTTTATGAGGTCATCAGGACTTACATTGAGGTATACACATAGCGCTTTCAGTATGCATTCTCTGCGTTTTTCAACAGGAGGATTCTGTGGAAGAGAAATAAACATTCACAATCTACACAAAGTAGTATTTGTTTATATGTTCAGGACACAGGTTTCCTGGGTTAATTTTCCCATTTTGCCTTTGGGAAAATGAACCTGAACAAAAAACTGGTGTGCCAACTTTTGAACACCTGTTATACACAGAAACAATACAATATCAGGGTGCAGGGACCAAAAGTGTTCAACCTAGTCCACATTCATGTATCTCTAAAGGTAAGTGCAGCAAGTACAGTGAATAGAGTGAAGACACTGTTGTTCACATTACCCATACACAAGGGTTGGTGAAATAAAGAAGTTTTTTTCTTTAGATATAAACATCTCCTGAAGGACTTCTCTTGTCACAGGAACATTTTGGGTGACTAAATAGTCAAATTTCATTCTACAGACAATGTAATAACTGTAGAAACGGTACTTCCCATTTAATGAGAGAAAAAGTGTAAAATAGTGACACAGGGCAAAGTGATCAAAATACACCATTTAACCCATTTAAACCCAAATAAAAATAAATAAATAAATAAAATAAAAAAACATCTTTGTGAACATGAACTGTGTCAAGTTTTTCAGAACACACACAAAATCAATAGAAGCCTTCTTTTTAATTAGATCAGCTCTAAATTATTTCATGCAACTACCAACCTTGCCCATGGCTGCCATGACCATGTCTTTAGTCCCGCTGTTCCCCCCCTTCTTTCAGAAGGCCTTTAATAACAGATCTGTGTAACGATCCAGTTGGAACATGAAGGTGAACACCAGTGGCTTAGTTGTAATGTGGGTGAATTCAGTATTTGCCTGTAACACAATGAGTGATGCACAAGAAAATTGAAAGCTGAAAAGCAGTTATACAGATCACCAAAGAGGTATCACATTGTGATTCTCAGGTCCATAAACTAAACACACCATACTGTAAGCTAATCACACAAAGAGTCACCAGTGCTTTACCTCAATTGGAGTACATAAAGCTGGCCATCAGTTTTGGACCTGTATGACGAAGGACATCTCTGTGACGATTTCCTGTCTTCTATAGGTGAAGGTTCTTTCCATTTTCATTTTGATCAGTGGGTTTTCATTGGAGTTCTTCTGCTTATGCTCCAATATCAGTTCTTGCCTTTGGGCTTTAAAATTTTCTCTAGTTTTGCCCTGTGGATGATTAAGAAGGAAATTCAGGTTCAACTCTGGGTAGCCAGCATTTGGCAGTAATTGTTCTTTTCAGTGCCCAAACTTGTCTTCCAGCCCCCGTAACCAGTTCCTTGATATCCTAAAGAAGGATGTTATGCAAAAAGATGCAAAAGCGTTTTAAGTGGTTGTAAATATGGGCAAAGTATTCTCTATTAGATGAAATGGCACTTCCTGGACACACAGGGCATGTGTATATTTCTACCACAGCACTTTTTGGGGAAATGTGTGAATTACTCAAGTGAGTATTCAGGGCATTCCAAGTTTTGAATAAGCATGGGCATTTAAAATATGTGCATCCATTGGTGTCTCTGGCCAAAATGGCCATGTGCTAACTTGCAGTGCTTCAGAAGATTGTACCTTTTGGATACAGCTGCCATAAACCTTTGCATCTCCACGTAACCAAGAGAATGGAGAGTAGAGTAATAAATACATACTATAATCTGATTTAAATAGTTAAAACAAAAACATCTTTGTACCAGACAATGGAACCTTTTTTTTAATAGTTATGTTGCCATGTAAATACAATCAATGTGTATCTATGATTAAAATTGTATATTTAATTAATTTAATAGCACTTAATAACTTTGCTATGAAGTCATACATGAAAAACAAAACAAATTACTGCTGTAAAATCAGCACTGGATTTTCTATTTATTTTATTTTATTTTTTTTAGTTGTTGCTACTCTAGCTGCTAGTCAGAAAAAAACAAGTTCAATTCAATGAGAAATGCAGCCCTCGTTCGGGTAAAACATCCCCGCTTTTGTACACATACTAAACTTATCACAAAATCAAAATTCTTTCAGCTGTCAGATGTGTCAGATGAACGGAAAATGCGTTGGGTCAAACTTTATATGATTAAATGACTGTATTGAGTAAATGTTTTTTAACAATATTGAGTTTTGCCAAAACTTTTACTTTTGATATAAATGTAACTCTCATGTTTTCAATACTAAAAGTGAATTTATTTAACATAAATACATTACATAAGATCCACTACATCAGTTTTCCATTCCTTTGAGTGAATGCATAGGTGTTGATATGTTAACACCCTTGAGCACTCCTGAAGTCAAAGTTATAGTTGTCATTTGTCTGTCAATCAGACTATTTTTCCACTCAAGAGGATGCTGGGTTCCAGTATTCCATTTCCCACATTTGCATGTAAGGTAAACCGTCTCCCCTATATTAGCCTTAATTACTGTTTTTGAAGGGTCATGAATAGGGAAAATCTCTTTATATCTAACTGTAGACATATGTGATGCAATGGTAGGGGTAGTAACTTTCAAAATTGCTGAAGTAGATTTAAGTTTTATTATTGTCTTTTGTGGTTGGAGTGGTGATGCCATGGTTGTCAAGTTCCTCGTTTCATTAGCCGTGTAGGCCTCTTCAATCATATCAGCATTCATTACCACTAGAGTTACTACATTAATTCTATACAGTAAACGTTTCACACCATGTGTTTCATCACTCTGACGGTGAAACACAACAAGAGCACTTATGGTCACCTTGATGTTTCTGCTGGATTTTTTGCACTAAAAGACTATAATCTCCTTCTATCTTCACTCTCCTGTAATTGATAAGTAGCACAAACTTTCCTGGTGGTGTTACTACAGATAGATCCAGCTCTTTATCATAATTATCTTTCCCCTGGGCTTTAACATCTCCTTCCCCAACATTGTTGTTTGGACACTGACACGGAAGTTGAATTGACTTCCCCAAGACTTCTTTTATTCTAGTTGTCGTAACGTTTTGGTTTGGTCCGTTTTCTGACTGGTCTTGAACTTCTTGGTTCAATTTAACCTCTGGCTGACCCTTGAACTGCTTTGCAGTTCTCTGAAGACTCTGGTGAGTCTCTGAATTTTCTCTCCTGGCCATTGACCTTTCAGTCTTTATTGCTGAAATCATCATGGACATTTACAGGATTAACCAAAACATATTCAGTACGGATAGTCTCTCCCTCCAGAGATTGACCCTGAAAGTTTTTCTGTCTCTGAGTTTTCTGCACACACTCCTTGCTCTCCTGAGTCATCCACCTCGTGGTTCTGTAAATGTGGTGTCTCTTCTAAAGGTGCTTTAACACAGTGTGATAAATGGCACCACGTTTGGACCTTTTAACATGGACTCTGGTTGCTGTACTGCGAAGAACTTCAAATGGTCCTTGGCGGCGTTCGTTAAACCACTTCCTTCTAAACACCTTCCCCTTGCACTGTGTTGCTCCATGGTTCATCAAGTTTCTCTTCCACCTCCTGCTGTTTCTGCCTGTCAGAAACATATGTGGATATACTTTTATGTAACGTTGCCATGTATTTAAGATATGCGTCATATTCAAAAAGGGCTAAACTTGGACCCTTTCCACTCCGTAAACAAGATGTTGGCATCTGTCTGCCCGTCATTAGTTCATGAGGTGTAAAACGTAAGTCACGATGCACACTAGAGCGACAAGCCATCAAACCCAGTGGTAACGCTGCCACCCAATGTAAACCTGTATGTTGGCAGATCTTACGAATGTGATTTTTCAAAACCCCATTCTTCTTTTCTACAGGCCTTGGCTCTGTGGATGATAGACTGTAGCTTAGCGTTGTTTAATGGTTAATTTTTTGTAAAACTAACCTCACCATTCACAAACTCTTTGCCATTGTCTGAGGATATCCTGTCTGGAAGTCCCCAGCTACTTATGACCTCACGACACAAAAACTTCGCAATCAGCTTCGCATCTTCATGCTTCTATTTCCTAATTAATTCCTCAATAATTAAAGAAATCTCTCTTTTTAGGTTTAAAATTTCCTCTGTATTTTAAACTAATTTAAAATCACTGTAGATAATATAATCATCCTCTAAGCTAGAAAATTCTCTCGTTGTTTTATTTCACTCACTAATTTACTCCCTTATAGTAAACTAATTGAAATCACGACTAGATCTAGAATCTGCTTTTTACTTTAAAGGAAACCACTGTTAATTACTTCTTCAATCTTTCGTTATATCTCTCTTTCTCTTTAATTTTATCCTCCTGTTGAGGTTTTATTATCCTCTTTATTTAATTTTATTTTCTTATTTAATTTTGTGTCTATATTGTTCTGAAAAGTCTCTCTTTTGTTTATCCAGACTTCACTCTCTTTAAGTCTGGAGGTGACTTTTGTCTCCTCTATTTCTTATTGTCCTTCAGTTATATCATATTAAGAGTCTCTCATCTGGAACATCTCCACTCAAAGCGCTATGTGGTCTGTAGAAACTCTCTCTTGGTCTTGCTTTCCAGTCCTCGACATTTTTGCCAGTCTGCTCTGGTTGGAACCCTCTGGATCTCCTCACACACACGAGAGATCCCTCTGATTCAGCTTTGCGTCATTTCCTCCACACTCGATGTGACACAGGCTCTCACTACTTCTTCTTTTGTGTGACCCTTAAAATATAATCAGCGTTCACATCGGCTGCAAAATGTCTGTCTCTGATCTTTGTTCTCATTGTTTGCAGCAGCAGTTCCCTGTCGTTTACAGACGCTTTCTCTTTCTGCAGGATGTCCTCCGTGGTAGCTGCTCCTCAGACTTTAACAAAGTCATCTCGAATCTTTTGTAGCAAGCTGCTTTAGCCAGCAGTGATCTCTGCACAGATGCACCTCATCGGGAAGAAAAGATAATCTGCATCTGCATGTGCTTTAGTCAGTCTTTTTGTGCACATCGACTCTTCCGGCTGATCCGTTCCTCTCAGAATGAACAGCTGAAAAGCATCTAGGCTGTGGTCTCTCCTCTGTTAGAACTGCTCAGCCATCTTCTTTACTCGTCTGCTGGATGTTGTTGGAAAAGTTCTCTGATGGAGGAACTTTTACTCTCTCTCGCTGTCGTCTCCTAGCTCCTCCTCCTCTGGTCGGTATCTGATGACTAGTCATCTCCTTCTCTGGCTCTACCAGGTCGCTCCCTTTTCATCTCCACACGTGTCATCCTCTTTTCCGTGACACTCAGATGTATATGCACAGTCCCTCCTGGTCAAACAGCTGAAGAAACACAATGTCCATTCTCCACTTGTCCTAGCATTCCTCTTTGTCTCTACTTTATCATGTAGGTGACCACTCGCACTTCTACATCAAATGTTTAAATGTCCAGAGATGCTCGATGTTCAGCCAGCATCTGCTCTTTCACAGAAGCCTTTACAATGTCTTTAATAAAGACTCTTTCTTCTGGACTCAATCAACAGACATACTCATCTTTGAGGTTTTAATGTTTTTCTCTAGTATTGTCTTCTAATTTTCTCATATAAATCAAAATAAATCTATTGAAAAATTATCAACAAAATTCTATAATGTCAACATCAGTCACTTTTCTCTCTTCTTTCTTTCTTTTTTTTCTCTCTAAACAGTTTCTGTCATTCAAAAAGTAATCATTATTGAAAAACAAAATTATATGTGATTTACACACAATATACATCATGCAAAATAATTGACTAAACCTTTTAATTCTCTGTTATTATGTCATCAAATCATTATTTCTCCAATGAGCAAAAGCGCTCTCAATGGTCAGTCGGTTGCCAAGCTTTCTGTCACGCTAAGTGTACGCAAACTCTCTCATTTAAAAATACTCTATATATAAACAGCTATATGTTATTAACTCTAATCATGTGACTGTATGTGAAAACTCTGCATATGTATCAACTACTCTATGTGTAATTGACTATAAGCATTTCAATTTCTAAAAGCAGGCTGAAAGAACTTGTGGATAAAATCATACTAGCCTTAATCAGACTTGATCCAGCTGCTGTGTTTTCACATCAGAGGAGCGTCCAGTTCACATGATGCATGGACAGATGAAAGAACCATCAGTGAACCTTGTTCAGCTTTGCTCTGGTCTCCTCCTTTAGCTCTCACTCGTCCGAATAAACAAAAAAAAGTTAAAACAGAGGTAAATACATGATGAATTCACTAAGCTTTCATCATCAACAAAAAACTCCTTTTTCAAGAATTCATTTTCTTTTCTTTTTCTTTTTCCCACTTTTGTTTTCCTGTGAATAAAACTAATTAAGTAAAGGTCATTAATCATGTTCAGACCCTCTTAAATTCCCCCTTTTTTTTTATCATGGATTGTTGTACATTTCTTTTCACATTTAGTCCTAAAGAGCTAAAGTCACTTGCTTAATGAGCATATGACATCAGTCATTCTTCTGTTTGCCGCAAGGAAAGTTCTCCTATTTAATTCTCTAAGCAAAAGTAGGTCTCAATTAAATCCCTTTTTCTCCTTTAAATGTCTGCTAATCACACACTCCTCATTGATATCATCTTGCTAGATTATCTTTGCATTTATCAATTTGTGTCTCTTGCTCCTAAATCTTGTATGTGCTGCTGATATGACTGCTTTGTTCTATTTGAACCAGCAGACAATGGACTTAACTGAAATGTTTCTCTGTCTATTTCACAAAATCTGCAGAAAAAGGAACTCTTAGTAATCCAAGTTTATCACCGGAAATGGCGCATACAAAACCTCAAATCATTTTTTCATCTTTTAAAAAAACACCACTGTCCTCTAGATCCTTGAGATCTTTTATCAGTGGACCAACCACTATGTCTTGTCCAAAAAATTTGAAGTCTTGTTTTCTGCAAAGAAGAACAAGCTGCATATGATCAACATTAGTTCTGCTGTAGGCCAAAATGACACCAAGTGCTAATAACACTGCTGTTTTCGACACAATCCTAATGGATTGACAACCTCAAAACCGTCTTGGTAAAGGATCAGTGCTATTGATGATTTTTCCATTTTATGTAAGACATTTTCTTTGGTATTTTTTCCATCCCATATATCCTCAAACACATCGTGGTTAGGGAGTCGAGAATGGGACACTTCAAACTGTTTTTTGGAAGACTCTGAAAACTAACTGTTTCCTTTATTGGCACATATTGTGCAAAGCATTGTTTTCCCGAACGATTTGTTCCTAGATACGAAGGTAAAGTTCAACATAATTTAAGCTATTTTTAAACACAGACTTGCGGCACTGATCTGTGCCTAAAACTTTGTTGCGTTTTATCAAGATATCATCTTTTTTAGTTCCTCAATTACATCTGTAATCCTTGCATCAGGTACCCCAAAAGTAGACAATTTCTTTTTGAGATTCGAAAAAAGATGAGACTGAGCAAGTTAATGAACTTGTTGGCACTCTTCAATGATTGTCTGAATTACTGAAGCTGGCAACAATAGCTTAGCCTGAAGCTTCAGATAAAACATGGATAAATTATTCAAGAAGAGTTCTTCATCTACACTCTCATAGACTTCATCTGTCTCCATTTGTTCATCTTTGTCAGGGGAAGAGGTTCAGGGCTGACAATGACTTTGGGATGGATTTTCAATCCGTTCACATTCAACTGGGTTTTGGGACACCACAGCCTTGATATGGCCGGCAGTACTGTTTTTGTGTGTCCTTGAAATATGAGATGCAAATGTAGATTTTACACCAAATGTTTTTACATAACTTCTAAAAGAGCATGCTATTTTCCTTCCTTTATCTACATGGCCTTTTAAATGATTAAGTAACTCTTTCAGATTTGAACATTTGATCTGACAAAACTTAAATTTACAAATTAGCATTGTACAAATGTCTCCCTCTCCAGCACTTTCTTTTAGTTTATGCCCCTTATGATCTCTATATAAATGAGCCTTGAAGGCAGCAAATTTCCTAAATGTTCGTGGACAATCAGGCACACCAATTGAAAAAAGGCAGTTTGGTGAATTACTGTGAAGTTTCACATGTTGTGTAAAACCAATTATTGTTTTACTTTGATGGTTGCACCGTTTGCATTGATACATGTCCAGGTTATCGTGAGTACAACATAGAACACACTGGAAAAATAATTCCGGCTACCAAAAGTCAGTCTGACATAGTTTTTAGACGAAAGTAACTTTAAAAAAAAAAAATAATAATTTTTTATCTTGAAACAGTCTTCTGTGTTTTGTGTTCGATTTCACAAGATAGGAATATGCATTGTGTGTCCTTCCTTAGGTAGCTAGCTTAAGCTTACAACAGTCGCAAAAAAAAAAAGATGATGTTAAATTTGGTTCTTAAGCTCTTTAACTTTAAAAGGATGTTACTGATAACATTTGAAATGAATTTGCCAACAATGATGCAGTATAAAAAACTATAATAACTTGCACTATTAGCTGAAGGCTAACCACTAACTCCACATGTAAACACAATCAAACCAAGCTGAAGCAACATCAAATTAGGCTATATTAATTAAAAAGTGTCATCACATTTTAACTTTGTAATTTTAGCTTAACTTACATGTTCATGGTGAGTGGATGGAAGTCGATGATATTCCACACTCTGGTTTTGCTCTTTTCCTCCACCTGCTTTGTCCACAGCGATTTGGCCTTAGCAATGTTTAACTGTAATGTTCTCATTTCTACAGGCAGAAATTAGTTTACCTTTAAATGAAATGTAAGTACCTGTAGAAAAATGCTGTAAACTACTATAATTTTTTTGTACCCATAATGCATTGCAAAATACAGTTAAACTCAGGAAAATGCCAGAACAAGAAATTATTGTAAAATTTTACTGTAGAAACTACAGCAATTTGTTACAGTGTTGCTAAAAAATGCTCGCCAGCGTCTCTTCTTTTTACGGAAATAAAAAAATTCACTCAAAACAAATTTTTTTTTTTTAATTTTATTGGTGTGGTATCAAAATTCTTCTTACCAGCTCTATCACCATGTGGTTTGGCAATCTCACTGTGAAAGATAAGGAAACTTTAGACAGAGTGGTTCGCTCTGCTCACAGGACGATAGGCTGTGACCTACCAGTTCTGGAGGACATATATAGTACAAATCTAGACTCTTAACAAGAGCTTTACAGATCATCAATGATCTCTCTGACAACCCTGCTACAGAGATGTTCCACCTCCTGCCCTCAGGGAAACGATATTGCGCTATTAAATACACTACATCTCGTAATACTAAAAGTTTTTTTCCACAAGCTGTCAGGACTTTGAACAATGCACTGAAATACCTCAGACATGCACTTTATTGTTTTAGCTACTTCTTTTACTGCTATTTATTTATATTGTGTTTTTATTGTTTCTTAGTTTTATGCGTTTTAGAATATGACAATGTGTTGTATTTTTAGGCTTGTGTTTCTATGTTTTGCCTGTTTAATGTTGACAGTGCACTTTGAGTCTTTGCAACTGTTTTCCAATGTGTTTTTTTTCCCCTGCAAATGGCAAATAAACTGAACTGATTTTTAAACACCCAGACTATAGGTAAAATTTTAGCTGTTTTAGCCAACAGCTGTCATTTTCAGACTTTTATTTATTTGTTCATTTATTATTTTTATTATTTTTTCCAATAAGGCGGCACTATTTTTTGCAAACTTCTGAAATTCCTTTATTAAACTAGCTAATTCAGCATCCTACAGCCAGAATATCCTAGGCTGCCAACAGTTGTAGGAAAATCTAACCACTGAATGAAGTCAGCTCCAAGTTCTCTTTCTTTTATGAATTTCACTTTTCTCTTAAAGTTTACCATTTCTCACTGAGTGATTCTACTATCACTCTATTTATGACTTAAAAATCTAGAGAACTCCCTCAGTGACTAAAAACCTCTATTATCATAGAGTTCCCAATAATAATTTCCTCTGTTTTAATCAGTTGTTTTAGAACTCTATTGACCACTATTGATCCTTATTAGAACCAAAACTAAGTAATTACCATATGAAGAAATTTCTTCTCCATCATGTTTAGTCGTTCTCTTGTAAAGAATCTCCCAGAACTCCTTCAGAAGTTCCCCTTAATATAGAAATTCCCCTGTTGTGATCAGCTGCATCTCCAGGAAATGCCCAATTTGGATGAGGTCAGATATATGCCTACAGGCAACTTCTCCTAAACAAATACCTCTAACTTTTATTTCCTCTAAGAGTTTGCTCCTCTGCAATGAAGCATATTGAGAAAAACTCCAAACTTTAAATGAACTAAAAACAACAATTTACTCATGTGTCATCTATTTTCCTGAAGGGACATGAGATGCACTGATGTTTTTCTCTTGAACATTAAGAAGGAAGGGGTAAGACTTCCTCCTTTTTTTTGGCATAGCAAAGGCTATGGCATCTGTCACAATGAATCATTGTGACCTCATTGTGTATTTTTGATGACTGCAAAGACAGGTGGATTGTTAAACATGTTTTAATCTCTTAAGATGAATGATTAATAATTACACAGTTTAGGTTAATTAGTTTTTGGTTTATGGTGTGATTATGTGTTTATGTGTAGTGGCGGAGAACCAGATGTCTTCCAGGTAATCCTCACCTGCAGAGGAAAGAGATTTAATTGGTTTAGCTAGACATTTATTAAACATTGCACTGATGGTTTTAAGCAATAAGATACTAAAAAGTTATTTCATAGCTGTACTTACCTCTTGCTGTCTCCGTCTCCCAGGAGTGGTGTGTAGACAAAAGATGTTCCAAGGGGTTCATGCACCTTTTATTGGTTCTGGGGGGAGGGTTTTGTTAATCATTTTATTGGATTATTGAGCATGATTTTTGATATTTGGGTTAATGTAAATAAATGTATAGTGTTTGGGAAACTTTTAATGTAAATATTTTCTATTTCTTTGTGTATAGCTGTCTTTGTAGACCCATGGAAATGGTATGATCCAACTAAGTCTGTCTACTATATAAGCAGTCAATTGTAGCCGTTTTTGGTCGTTGGGTGTAGGGTATCATGGTGCAAATGTCAAGAATTTGCCTCCCATGTGCTTTTCTACATAATGGTTGCCTCTGAAACTGTGTGCAGAAGCTGACAGCATCCCAAGAAGGAGACCTTCCTTGTTCACTCTTAAAAATTCACTCGGACTCTACTGTCTCTTAAAGCAGAGGCAGGGACTCCACAGTTTCCAACCCTCCTTTTTTCCTTTCGGGGAAGACACACACTCTCTGACACACTCTAACACGCACGCCCACACAAGCATTAAACACTCTCTCTCTCTCTCTTCAATGTTTCACCCATGGGCTCACACACTCTCTAACACAAACACAGATCTCTTTTCACTTAACTCCTCATACACACTCACATAGACATATACAAAGAGACACACAGACACAGTCCTTCAGAACTGTACACTGAACTTCTGCACACACACGCACACACACACAAAGAGGATCATCTCACAAAGTGTAAACACACTCATGCAGTCCTAATAGCATGCTACCTCCTTTTATTATATACTGAAAGTGTTATTTCCACTCTTAGTCTGTTCCTTATTTTAAATAAAACTAATCTAGCAGTTGATTTGGAACTAATTCAAGAATGCTTAAGTCTAAATGTAGTAGGTTATAAAAAATAACCTTCACAAATGTGAAATATTTATTAAGCCAGGGTGTTTATATAAATAGATGAACTCTACCTAATCACCACACTGCTAGTTTCCCTGGATTTCTGGTCAAGCCTGCAACTTTAAGCATCTTACTATTTAATGCATTATCTACCTTTAAACAAATTAGTTGAAATGTGTGATACAAATGTAATCTAATGATCACGTCTGACATCTATTGAGATGTGGGCACAACATACTTGAAAGCATCTTATTCTCATTAAAGCCACATTTTCTCCTTCAGATGCAGAGCTGAGAGAGCATGGATTTCAGAGCCATCAAAGTTCGAAACCTGTCCCTCAGCTGTTGAGACTATCTTCATTTCTGCTGTCTCCTTCTGCAATGTCCTTAGAAACTGTAACTGTCTGAGGAATGGCTTTCACCTCATTATTAATTGCTATTAGGTAGATATTCAGTCACAAAAGTCTCAGGCTTGATGCAGGATGAGCGCAAATGTGCACAGTATTGCATTCTGATCTGAACTGAATTCAAAACAATAGTTATGCTCTTTTCTGCATAATATACCAGTCGGGAGCACATCTCCAAAGTCTTCTATCATCTTAATTTAAAACCAAAAGAAATGAAAAAGAAAAAATGAGAAACGAATATACTCCTTCTCCGCTACCTAAGACAGGTGGGGGCAACACTGTTGCCAGTAAGTTACTATAATTTTTAATAACAGTAGTGTCACAGTATTTGAACTTTACAGTATGTGATTGTTACCGTAAAGTTTAAATACAGTGCCACTACTGTGGAAATGTTTATATTACAGTACAATACTATATTATATATATTTTTTTCATCCTAAAGACTGCATTTATTTTTTATAATTAAATTATTATTCAATATCAATAATTGAATAATTGTTTAATTATTCTGATTATTTATTTAATTTGTTTCAAACCAATACTTTAAATACAAATAGACACATCTGTCACAAAACACAATTCTTTATTTGAAACACTAGAAATGATTTGAATGTGTAGAAAACATTCATTTAAGATTCTCAATGACTCGTGTCATTATGAGAAATACATTTCACATGGGCTCAAAGCTCAGAAACTACGACCTCATTTGAATTATTAAGTTCATTCAGTTGAAACATTTTGTGATTGTTATTCGTCAAACTTCATATTAGTATTAGAAACATGTTTTACATTGGCTGCTGTAACAAACATCAATACTTCAACTTCAGATGTTGTAATAAACTTTTAAATTCTTTTAGTATCAAACATGTTTTAAAAAATTCTTGAAAATAATTTCACAAAGACAACAGAAAAACTAATTACATAAATGGAATAACATGGTCTTATAAAGACTGGAATACATTACCTTTGATATTGTAAACAACACTCAACAACATAACAGTTCAACAACTTGTTAGAATTCAATTTCATTCCACTCAAAAAAGAAAGCAGAACCTCATATTAACAGAGCATAGTTACGTGAAGTTCAAAAACATAAATGTTGGGTTGACTGCTAATTCAAAATTGACACCACAGGTAAGAATAAGTACACATGTAGTTCTTTGATTGTGTTTGTGATGGACGAGGAACCTGGCCAGGGTGAAGCTCCTTTTTGTCTGACAGTAGCTAGGTTCAGCTGCAGCAGCACAGACTCTGTAAAGGGTAAGGAAAATTAATTTATACTCTGTGTACAAAACTCTACACCAATTTGAAAATTAAACGATTCATCAAACACTTCTTGTCAAGTTTTGTACAAGCCTAATAATGGTCATTAGTTACCACCAAAAAGTTAAAATAATAATAAGATCCTCTTCTGCACTTGCTTTATTTAGATGTCTTGAATAATTCTGCATCTAATGTACAGTATATATTGAGTATATCCTTATGTGAAGTGTCTCACCTGATCCAAGTTCTTCCACTCAAACTCTGTTAGCTGGTGGAGAAAGGACAGGTCTCCGGTCTTCCGACTCACTCCGGTCCTTGCAGTGCATTAAGTTTCATCTTCTGAATTTATTCTCAACAAAAATCTTCAAGCAAGAGAAAAAATAGTATAAAAAAACAAAACAAAAAACACTTTTTAAATGCATTATCAATGAAGAAATCATGTAGTTTGAAACAATTATAAACCAAATTGTGGGATAATTACACATTATCTGTTCCACTGATAAAGAAATCATAACTTTACAGGCTATTGGTTAAAACAATTATGAGACAACAAAATTATTCAAATTTCAAACGACAAACACCATACAGCTGTGTTGTAATTTGAAATCTCACCCCCCAAAAAATATGGATATCACTCGCAGGGAGTAAGGCTAACTACATGGCAGCAACATGGTGTATAATATTATATATAATATATATTGTGTGGGCTTCACTGACCTGTATGCAATCATCACCAGTCTATCTAAAGATTTAATAGGGTATGTACAGTAACTCCAGTGCTTGAGGGGCCACTATACTAAACGTTTTAGATGTTTCTCTGCTGTAACACACCTGACTCAAATAAAATTATTCACCATTAACTTGTCACTCAGCTTATCAGGGAAGCCAGGGAAAACAAAGGCGACCTGGCTGTGCTGTGGCTGGACCTTGCCAATGCCTATAGATCCATGCCCCACAAGCTGGTCGAAGAGGCACTGAATCGACATCATATCCCAATGAAGTTCAGAGACCTTATTCCTGGACTACTATGCCAACTTCACCCTGAGAGTCTCTTCCGGATCAACGACTTCTGATTGGCACAAATGTGAAAAAGGGATTATCACCGGCTGTTTGATCTCAGTTATACTCTTTGCACTCGCCATTAACATGCTGGTGAAGTCTGTGGAAGTCCAGTGCAGGGGGCCCCTCACCAAGTCTGGAATTCGACAGCCACCCATTCGAGCCTTCATCGACGATCTGACTGTGACAACCACACCTGTTCCAGGCTGCAGGTGGATCCTAAGTGGGCTCGAAGAGTTGATCTCCTGGGCTCGTATGAGGTTCAAACCAGGTAAATCAAG
>JBAMHW010000012.1:32531009-32548680 GCA_037177495.1 Rhadinocentrus ornatus | reverse complement strand
TGCACAACACGACAGCAGCTTAGTTTGACCCCAAAATATTAAAGTCAAAGATTTAATTAACAGCTAAATAAACTTGTCATATTACTTCTTCTCAGTTACAGACTGATAATGTGATGCCACATATTTCTGCTAGAACTCAAACCAATTAAAACTCCAGATCACCAGAATTAAAAACAATTTGAATACAACTTTGCTTAATTCAGTGTCACACAGTGAATCTTGCTGAAAAGAGTTTGCGCAACAGCCTCACCTTCTCCATGTCGTCCCAGTTTGTGACGATGCCATGCTCGATGGGATACTTCAGAGTCAGGATGCCTCTCTTACTCTGAGCCTCGTCTCCCACATAGCTGTCCTTCTGTCCCATCCCCACCATCACACCCTGCACAAAAACACCTTCAGTCACGTTGTTACACGTCCTGAGCTGCAGGTGACGCTCATGGTGAAGTGTGTACCTGGTGTCTGGGGCGGCCAACGATGGAAGGGAAGACGGCTCGTGGAGCATCGTCTCCAGCAAAACCAGCCTTGCACATACCGGAACCATTGTCAACAACCAGGGCAGCGATGTCGTCTTCCATGTCTGAAAGTTTCACACATTCCCAACCTTAACGGGTTTATTTTTAAATTTGATTTAACTAAACTTTCTCTCTGGTTTCATGCAACATTTCTGGTTTTAGTAAGAAAGGCTGTAAGATACAGAGGTAGCACAACTAATTTATACATGCAAATAAAAAATCATGCAACAGAAAATACAGAACAGAGAAAGAAGAGGAGCAGAGAAATCCATTATAAACCCTGGCCCAGAGTCAGAATATCCTGGTAGATGGGAGAGAGGAAAGTAATATTTTAATTATCTGTTGCAGTAGGTCAGTGTTTTTCCAAGTGTAGCTGTTCATTTGTTATTCCAGTCAAATTAAATAACTAAATGATGGAAAGACCTTGATATAACACATTTATCATATGTTACCATCTTTTTCTTTGTCTAAACAGAATAGTTCTTTTGTTTTGAGCAAAAGCTAAACTGTCCTGGATTTTAATAATCAAAAGGAAAAACAACAAAAACCCTAAAAGATTGTGAAAATTCATTCAGATTTAACAATTTAATGATTTATCCACCTTAATTATTGACAAGCATCGGTACTGTGTTGGCATCAGAGATACTATTTTTCTGGGTATTGTACCTGTACCAGGATCACACACCACTACTGTCTAACTATAAAAGAAGTGACAATCTTACCTGTTCCAGGTGAGTAACGGGTGTGTCTGCTGGTGTGTGTTTGCTTCCAGATGTACTCAGTCACAGCAGCATCAGGAGCCAAAGATCACCGGCTTTATTGGCGCTCCAAGACATCCGGCCTTGTCCATAATAGGTAACGATCTCACAGCCGGCGCTCTGATTGGTCCAGGTGTGCAGCGGCGTTTAACATTTCTACAGTAATTCACCGCACATTATATATTATAAACCTTGCAAATCGTCTTTACAGTGAGTAGCTGTAATTTATGTTGCATCATGGGAGTTTGAAGTCATTTACAGATTACTGTAGTTTTTAAGTTACTATTATACCTTACTGTACTTAATTCAAATTAAAAATACTTAATTTGCCCCCTAGAAGCAATAAAAGGCACACAGGCAGTTTTACACTAAATCAACAAAGGAACAAGTCATTAAGATAAATAAATGTAAAAATGTGGGCTGTACATGCCTTTACATATGGGAATGTCAGCAGTGCAAATAGTCTGTTTAGTGTGGAGTGGGGTGAGTTGGTCTGGCAACTGTCTGTGTGAGCCAGTTCATGTCCATCATTGTAATGGGATATAAATGTTGTGTGTGATGTGAGAAGGGTGTTTGAGTGTGGGTGGGGGGTCCCGGTCACCTTGGCTGTTAACTGTCTCATCATTTCCGGATTATTTTCCATTTGGACTGACCAGGTTTTCCAAACATCAGAAACAAACTTAGAAGGTTTGCTGGGCAGGTTGTGAAGGTGTGGGACACAACACCGAGAAGGACATTCAGCTTGTGCTTCGAAGGAATCCTTTCATTTCAATCTGTTCTTTAAGAGAAAAGGAGGAACCGGGAAGCATTCAAGGTACAACCTATAAAACTTAAAATGTCTAATAACAATGTGTTTTTTCTTTTCGTGTGTTTTTTCTTATCAATCCGATTCCTCTCAGACTGAACTGTTGTTTCATTTCACAAAAATAATAACATTTCAATGACTTTGGAAAAACACAAGTTTAGCTTACATCTCTCTCTCATCTCAGCAACAGATGTTTGATTGTGAAGTGAATAACCGAACTGCCTCCATGAGCTCATCTTGTCAGTGATCATCTGGACGTGATGATGGAGATGATGCTGCTGCTGTGTCTGAAACTGCGACCATGTGGTTCATGATGTTAAGCTTCGCTGGTGTTACAATGTTAAAGTGGTACTGAAAGTTTCAATATATATGGCTGTTATGCAATAAACCATTTGCTAGGCTACACCAACAAACACATGGGTCATGTTTGGTATTATGCGTCATGTCTGACTGTAAACTTATTTTACTCTGGATCTTATGACTTGCAGGCTGGGCAGCTTTCTGATCCATGTCTATTCCTTATTTTCTAGTAAATGCACAAAATGAAGTAATTCAGTAAGAATTATAAGACAGCCCTTTTTTCCTTTATTCTAGGTTAGATTTTTTTTAAAAGGTATTAAATCTGACTCAAAAGCACCAACAGTAGGTGATGTAATAATCAGACTCTGACTTAAAAGTTGAAAAAATACCAGACCAGGTTTGAACACCAAAGGAAAACAAGGAACCAGACTGCTGAAACTTATTGCTGCTCCATTCTTTACTTGTGACAAAGCTGTTGTGAGCAGGTTTTACTCCTGGCCAACCAGTGAGCCAGATTTTCTTCATGGACAGTGATCCTTCTGGGTAATGTCACCCCTTGTGAGCAGTTGTTGTAACTGCATGATGTGGTCCATGTATTGTGGTCTATTTGAGTCATACTGCCCAATTATACTGACTATACTATACTATACTATATTATTATACTGAGACTATTCTGGTGTGAATGTGCTCTTAGGCCCATTTCTGCTCCCTGTACGTACATAAATACGTAGATTTCACTGCCCTCATACTTCAATGTGTCTTTACATTGGCATGATCGTTAGCCAATACACCCACCAGAGGGGGGTGCATAGTTCAGAGTTCACCTCCGAGTTTCTGCCGGTTGTTTCAGACAATAACAGTGGGGGAGTTCATGCTGATGTTCTTTCTCAAAACAGACACAAAAAGAAGCAGCGCAGCAGACGGTGGTGGTCTGTGCAGACATGACATCGAAATAGTTTCTTCTTCTTCTTTGTTCCTTTAATTGGGCTGTACTGCTCAACACTGTCCCCATGGTTTCCACTAGTACTTCTCCATTTACTGTGTCGGGTCATGCATCAAGCTCTCTGAAAACGGACCATATTATGTACAGGACACAGGAGACAGACAAAAGGCTGAAAATGTATGTTGGTCCAATTTCAAACCCATTTAATCAGACAGAACAGATCTCATCGTCCTCACTCCAATCTATTGGACTTATAATCATCCTAGAAAGCCCTTTTTCACTCCATGTTAATTAGAATAATACACAAAATATTTTTTAAGTAAAAATCATCTTGTTTTTCTCATGTTTCCTCTTTTATATGAAACTTGCATGTTTAATGAACTCATATTACTGCTGAGGCTACTACCCGGCTCGCTTCCTAACAAAGATTAGCAGTTTTCCCAAACTTGCTTTTGTCCGAGATGGTTTGGGAAGACAGTCTCAGTACCGCTGTTTATTAGGTGGTGTTAGAAAACGTGTTTTAGCCCAAACAATGGGCCATTTCTGAACCAACCAAGTGATGTTGCTTCATGTGAATGGTTGAAGATGCAACACGTGGTCAATCATCCAACCTGCTCCCCACATCCCTCCATAGCTTGTTAAAGAAAAGATTTGTTCTGCAGATATCACTGACTTCTTCTAAGAGGATGATTAACTCATACAGCACACAGTAACACTCCAATAAATCCGACCTCTGACCAGAAGTCACCTCCACCTCTGTAGGAGGTGGAGTTTGTGAGGTGTGGTATACTAGAATATCAGCTCTGGAACACAACCACTTATAAAATCCCAATGATATCATCTAAACACTCCAGGCCACCTGAAGCTCAAATATGACCATATAAGGTAACAACTACTGACATTGGTTTTCAGAAACTGGCCTAAATGTCATGTGATGTTCACTCATGTTAATGATTGAACAACAGCAACATGAAAAACATTTTACACAGGTTTTATTTACCTTGGTTATGTTGTATCTGAAGCCAACAGGGAACAGTTACCAGTACTATGTGACCAAAGATTAGTTTGTATGAAGGAGTGAGACTCTCGAAGTTTGAATTATGGGTTTTGTCTTCAAAGATGTGAGAAAATGAGAGCATATTTCAAGTGTATAAACAGTTGAGAAATACTATTTGTGTTTCCATTACCACTAGAATTGCGCAAAAACTAAATATCACAATTAAAAAACGGTAATGGAAACATTTCTAAAAAACTCAAATATCGCTAAAATGTTTTTATGCTCTCATGAGGTGGTTTTTCAGACGTGTCGAAATAGAAGTATATCGCAAAGGTGTAATGGAAACACTTTTCTCGCATTTTAGCTTCACAGGTTGTGACGTAGGGGGTCACATGACCAGTTAATTTCAAATAAAGATGGCGCAACGCAGGAGGAGACGGAAATCTTTTTACAAATAATTAAAGAAAAAATATAATCGTCACCCTTGATAGAAAACAACGGCGAAATGCAGAGTTTTACAAAGATTTTGAAATCTACATTTACTCAATGGAAACACCTGCAAAACGCAATTGCACTTTGTCAAAATGTTAAAAATATCGCTCATTATGAGAAAAACTGTAATGGAAAGGCAGCTACTGTTACAACTGAAACCTGACTGAGTAGATTATTTAGTCTCATCTGATTCATTAAGTTGTATTTAAATTCCAACCCTGGTCCCCAAGGCCCACTATCCTGCAGGTATCAAATGTTTCCCAGCTCCAACACATCTGATTCAAATTAGATGGATCTCTGACAAGTTCTGCACAAGTCTGCTATTGAGCCTTTACTGTGAGTCCGGTGTGTTGACGAAGGAAAACATTGGACAGTTGGCCTTGAGGACCGGAGTTGGGGATCCCTGGACAGGCAAGGCAAGTTGATTTGTTAAGCACAATTCAACGACAGGGTGATTCAAAGTGCCTTTCCAATGAGTTTCCAATGACATGGTGCTGTGGTAACTGTAAAACAGTGCCATCAAGTGGTAATGTTGGGAAAGTGCAATGCATTTTCAATCAGAGAAAGTAAAAAATAATTTTATAAATTATGTTATAATTGGGGAATCGGTGAACTATACAACAACAAGTGCTTTTATGGCTTTCTTAAAAAAATTAAAATGAATATTAACGGCAGAGATTCAGTAGATATTTTTCATTATTAAAACAAAATCTTACATTGCAAACAGAACAGTCTCTAGGTCAAACATTGTGGGAACAAACACATAAGACTGATCATGATGTTATGTTTGAAACAAACCCACGAAGCCTAGAGCAAGGGGTGGGGTGGGGTGGGGGGGTCCACTTGCATTGGGACATCTCCCCAAAATGAATAAATAGGTTACAATTACAGTTTTGTTCTTCCTTTGTTCACACTTAATTTTGAAAACAGGGCTTCTGAACAGTTCAGACAATTAACCAAAGACCAAACCCAATTTGGTGAACACCTCAGTTTGTTTACAAAATTAAAGTCATCAGCCAAAACCATAAACAAATTGATAAAAATCTCATTGCTCCATGTCAAGGATAGTACTTTCAATCTGTTATACACTACCATGACAAATTCAAAACACAATTATAAGAACCCTTTTTTAGGGAATAATGGGTTCTGTTCAGAAATATTGTTTGAGTGCTTGGTTGTGAGAATTTAGAGGACAAATAATAATAAGAAATTTTATTTGTATTGCACTTTATATTACAGGGAATCTCAAAGTGCTATAGAAAACTCAGAGTCAATAAAGTGCTATTTAGCAGAAGGCTTTTTTTAAAAAAAGGAAGGTTTTCAAGTTTCGCTTAAAAACATCTAGACTGTGGGCCTCTCAGGTGGTCTGGTAGGGTGTTCCACAGTCTTGGGGCAGCAACTGACGAGAGCTTGGTTCTGGGAACTTGGAGTGTGTTTGTGGTTGCAGAACGGAGGGTGCATGAGGAAGTGTGAGGGGTGAGCAGTTCCTGTAGGTAAGGAGGGGCATGTCCATGAATGCACTATTGGGTAAGGAGGGAGGCCTTGTATTTTTTTCTGAGTGGGACGGGGAGCCAGTGAAGAGTTTTCAGGATGGGGTGAAATGGTCCTGCTTGCACACCCTCATCAGGATCCTGGCAGCGCTGTTCTGGATGTATTGCAGTCTCTGAAAGCTCTTGCCAGGGATCATGATGAGGAGTACATAGGAGTACAGTAATCTAGCCTGGAGGAGACAAAGGCATGGACAAGCTTCTCTGCACCTGCCAGGGTGAGTGTTGGATGCAGTTTGGTGAGGTTCTTCAGGTGGTAGAATGAGGTCTTACAGAGGTGTTTGCTGTGGCTGTCAAAAGTAAGGTGAGGGTCCATTTTAAAAACAAAGTTAGAGGCAGATGTGGAAAGGGGAATGTTTTGGCCAGAGAAGGAAATGCTGGAGTAGCTGAGCTGGTGTTCAGTGCTAAAAAGAATGGCTTCTGTTTATTAACTGTTCAGCTGCCTCTTTCTCCTTCAGGCGGGTGGTCAGTGTGGATGTTGAACCAGTGTCAGAGTCATGGGGGGGTCCCAGGCCATGTTGATGAGGCCGAATGCAGAGGGGAAGCATCTCAAAGAGTTTGTGACCGGGGTGGGTGAAGACAGGCATAATCTTTCCTGTCACACAGGGTGATGGGGCGGCTGGAGCAGCGTTCTTCAATAAAAAGTCCATAAACGCTATTCATTCCCTCCTCCGCTCTCTGTGTAGTCTTTTTGGGCCCACCTCTTTGCTACGGTCCCTGACCATGACAGTATTCCTTGAGAAAATTAAGTTTCCTTTCACTGATACATTTTAACTGTAAACGATAGCGATGTTAATAAAGTCAGTTATTGGTGTTTCAGCAATTCTTGCTACGCTCCACATATACACATGAAATATATTGACAAACCCAGTACATTTGTCATGGTTACTTTGGGATATACAGTGAAAGTACACAGATACTACACAGCACTTACCTAACGCTGATAAATAGTTATTTCTTACCGTCAGTTACACTAACACGTCATTCAACAAGGAAAATCAGAACTCCTCTTTGTTCAGGTGTTATCTCCTCTTTAGGTCTTTCTCTACCTCTTTTTTCTTCTCTTTGAGCTCCTCTTCTCATTCTCACTTTTCTTCTAAGTCCTTCCATTTTTGTTGAAAGCAGGTGAACTCACCCGCTGGCTTTTATAGCACTTAGACCTACCTCACTGCTGTGTTTTCAATAAAGCACATGTGTGTCTCCACACCTGGTGGATGTAGTTATCCAATTTGTTCATCAGTGTTATCAGTGGCAAGCCAGGGCTCTGTAATGAGAAGGAAGTAGCTTCACAATCCTCATCTGTGTCTAAGGTGTGAAAATGTATGTGGAGTTTGTAAAGAGTGTGTAAAGATATGTTAACGTGTGAAACTTTTCATTTTAGTGTGTAAACAATTGGGAAAACTGTAATTTAGTTGATTAATATAATATAAACCAATCAAAAAACGGTGCATGAACACCTCGGGAGATTTTTTGTCCATGTACACTCAAGTCCTGGGAGACAGAAACAGCCAGAGGCAAGTACAAATATTAGATAATTTTTCCTGTATTTTTACTTAATTACTTTACTTAAAACATCAACACACGGTTTCTGAGCTGCTTAGTCAAACCAATCACCAGTGATGGCCAAATGAGGCTTTATGAAGCTCTGAACCCTTTTGGATCATTGTATTGGACTACTCTAAGCTTTATTCATTGAGCACAGATGTGACATCTGCTGGCAATGTGGTTGCACTGCAATGCAGTTGATGCTGGCACACCTTGTCTGTGCACTGATGTATTGTGAAAAGAATATCAATAAAGCTCAACCTAAATCTAATTTAAATCTGTTTTTGCCTTACAAAGTGTTTCAAATTACAGTTTTTTCAGTTGTTTACACACATTTTCTGAAAGCATGCCTCACACATACGCGCACACACACACACAGACACACAAAGGAAAAAAAATAAAAAAAACACCCAATGGGCAAAACCCCCCAATTCCACTTCAAAATCAAACTTTACATTCAAAACAATGCTATTTTTCTCAAAATGGTATTTTGTTTACACACACAAACCACCATATGAGTAGACATTTATAAGAACCAGTTGGACTCTGAAGTGATCAATGTAAAACAACGTACAAAGTGTACATCCCAACCAACCTAAAGTTGCACATCCAGTGGTCTACATATAAAAAAGAGAGTATACAGTTACAGTAAGCAAAAAAAATAAATAAATAAATAAAAATGATGCTGTTTTGATCTGACTACAGCACATCACAAGCAATGTAAAATACAGCCTAGCATGGAGAACGAAAGGCATAACCTGCTATATCTACGCGATACTGAAATATGTATAATTACAATTATATGGATAATATGCAATGTTGAGAGTATGCATCAAATGTGGAATTGTATAGAACTTACTTGCACATAGTTATATCGCACTTCTTCAACTCTTTCTGAATTGTGTGCAAGTGGAACCCTGTAGACCTGCTTCATCCTCAGTTCTTTCTGCGCAAGACGCGGTCCAGCGCTGATAAGCTTGCCTTATCAATACTTTGATATTCTCATTGTTTTCTGTTTCTTTTCTTTGTATTTGCCATAATTTTATGGCGTTATTTTCTAGGACCATGTTCATGATTTCAGCTTCCTGTTCAGGAGACAGAAGATTTTCCCAACCACCTTGTGTTGGTAATCTTATAGTTCTGAAATACAAATAGTAAAATACTGTAAATACTGTGCAGGAATAAATTTCCTAAATACTTGAAACTATTTTTACATTTCTACCGAACCCTACAGGTAAAACTGTACTCTTGTACGCATCGAGCACTGTATTGACAGGCAGGGATGCTATTTTCCAGTGAGAATAAATTTCTTACCTATTCTCATTTAGGAAAGTCAGGATGATGGATTCTAAACTGTACCTGCTCATGTTGGCATCCACTGCTCCAAAGCAGAAGAGCTCACCTGTTGCCCTTTAATGCTAAAGCTCTGTTGCTAATTGTAAACCTGTGTGATGGACGGTTGACCATGTGATGAGTTAGTGTGCATAGGAGGGCAATTCACTTGAAAACAAGAGATTTTCTTCATGAAAATTGTGCCAAATCCGATCAAACGTCCAATCAGAATAAAAGTGCGTCATGTAAACATAGCTGATCTGGTGTGCCTTGATCGGAAAGAATTTCAACCCGAAATCTTTTCATGATCAGATCAGCAGGAAAAACTAATCATGTCTACACTCATTCCAGTGGCCGTGTGGATGTTGCTGATGATAAATCCTCTTCTGTTTGATGTGATAAGAAGGCTGACCATTGCAGCATGAACCGTGAAGCTTTCCCTCATACAGTCAGCTTTTTACTATGACTAGCTCCAAGCTTTACCGTGTTTTACAGGTGATGACAGGAAGCAGAACTCAGAGTCTCAGGATTGTTCTGATTGGGAGGACTGGTAGTGGAAGGAGCTCAACAGGAAACACCATTCTGGGAAGAAAAGAGTTTAAAACTGGATCAAGTCAACAAATACAGTCCTGAAGCAGGAAGTTTTTCTGTTGTTGTGGTCGACGCTCCTGGTCTTTGTGACTCAACTTTGAAGCGTGAAGAAGTTAATGATGAAATTCATCGGCCTTCTGGCTCCAGGACCACATATTTTTCTGCTGGTGTTACCGATTGGTAGACTTACAGATGAAAAGAAGGAAATATTTAATTTGATCAGATGAGGCTTTGGGGAAAACACTGAGAAGTTCACCATCATTCTGTTAACTGAGGCGATTACCTGGAGGAAGAGGAGGAGGTAATGTTATTACTCCTTCAAAAGGCTGCTCACTGACTGTGGAGGAAGGTATCACATGTTTGATACCGCGATAAAAAGAACATCAACAAGAAGAAACATCCACGCACTAGCCAAGGAAAATGAAGGCAGCTAAAAGTTAAACGAACTAGAAAACCTGAAGACAAAACAGGAAAGTAGAATAAAGGAAGGAGTGAAGGAGAAATACAAACCTTCCATTTTATGATTTCACTCTTTAGTACGTAGCTTTGATGTATTTTTCAAATGCAAATAATAAATCTCATCACTGTTCACATTATTTGGATATTTGCAATATGCATCTTAAACACTTGATGTGATTTATTAGTCGAGTTTAAATGTCGCAATCTGTAGTTTAGGTGAGGAACTGATGGGCAATAATCTGACAGTGAACAAAGAAAACCAAATTAAACATATTCTAGGACTGTTGCATGCTGCAGCAATGATGGATAAAAACTGTGAATTTAACAGTTGACTTCACTGGCCATTTTCCACTGCTTGATACATCAGCAAGCACTGGCCAGTAAAACTATTTCAGAAGACCTCATTAATATCCTGGTAATTAGTGGACAAAGTGGTCAACTTCATTCAGGCCCACTCGTCTATATACTTAGCCATGTTAGGACGAAGGACATCAAACTCTGTTGTAACAGACAGACGTACGCTGCCTGTCATGGGGACAAGCGCTTGTCTATTTCCTGGACCTGCAGGAAAAATACTAATATTTCTTGCAAGAACAAAGTCTACAACTGATCCACAGACAGTTGTGTTTTGGATTAAACTGCATTTTATGTTTACTGTATATATTTGCTGTCTACAATGAGACAAACAAGCCGATGCAGGATCCCAAATCAATCACCATCCAGAGCAAAGATCTAGTTTGTATTATACTAGATTGCATAATTGGGAAAATATCAAAAGGGGAGCTACAACCATTTCCACTGCTGATGAGTTGACTTAGCATTTTAACAAACTTTATGAAGAAACGATGTCCCTGGGGGTGCACTCATCAAAAGAACTCCCATTTAGCACTACCTACCTGTCAGAGGCAGCCTTCAGTAAACAATAAAGCTCAGGTTCAATGTCTGTCTACAACTGTAGACGGTCACCAAGATCACACCTGACATCTCATCCCTGGTCAGAGGTATGCAAGCAAAAGGTGGCCCTAATTCTTTAATGGACAAATAAGACAGATAACTGGAATAAGCTGGAGAGAAAAAAAAGAGTAACTAAATGAATTTATGGTCATTTTGTCAAAGATTTAAAACCTTCCTAAGGTGTCCCTAAGGTGTCCTTTAATGACAGCTAATCCAGTATCATTTTCATCCTGCCTCTTCTCTGAGATCTCTCCAGCCTGTAAAAATCAGTCTGATGATTATGGGTTGGACTTTCTGGAGTCCTATTTAAAGACAGGGACTACGTTGTGTCCATAGGTAACTATAAATCTGAGCGAACCAAAATAACCCGTGGGTTCCCCAAGGCTCCATCCTGGGGCCACTACTGTTAAACATCTACATGCTGCCACTCGCTCAAATAATCTGAAACAATAAAATATGTTACCACAGTTACGCTGATGACACACAAATCTACATAACCGTCTCACCAGGAGACTACAGTCCGATCCAAACTCTGATCAGCTGCATCGATTAAATTAAATACTAGATGTGCCAGAACTTCATTCAGTTAAATGAAGACAAAACTGAAATAATAGTTTTTGGAACCAAGGAAGACAGATTAAAAGTCAGTACTCAGCTTCAAACAGCAAAGTTCAAAACTAACAACCAAGACAGAAATCTGGGACTAGTCCTGGACTCAAACCTGAATTTTACCAGTTATATTAAGATAGGTTTGAAGTCGGCCTGTTATCACTAGAAGAACACATCGAGGATTAAAGGACTGATGACTCAGCAGGACTTAGAAAAACTTGTCCATGCATTTATCTTTAGTAAACTGGACTACTGTAATGCTGTCCTCACAGGTCTCCCTAAAAAGTCCATCAGACAGCTGCAGTTACTCCTGAATGCTGTTGCTCCAGTCCTCACTAAGACCAAGAAAGTAGATCATGTAACTCCAGTCCTCAGATCTTTACACTGGCTTCCTGTCTGTCAAAGACTTGACTTTAAAATCCTGCTGTTAGTTTACAAAGACCTGAATGGTTTAGAACCAAAACACATTCAGGATCTTCTGGTTCGTTATGAACCAACCAGATCTCTCAGGTCATCAGGGTCAGGTCTACTTTCTGTTCTCAGAGTCAGAACTAAATGGGGAGAGGCAGCGTTCAGCTTTTATGCTCCTCACATGTGGAACAAACTCCCAGAAACTCTCAGCAGTTTAAAATCAGGGTAAAAACTTTCCTATTTGCTTCCTTTTATTTGAACAACCGTTCAATTTCCCATACTGGAACTTTATTTTGTGCTTGTTATCTATTTTATTTAAGTATTTTAATCTTGTTTTTTTTATCATTCAAATTCTTTTATTTCTCTTTAAGTTTGTTTGTATTGGACTTGTTTTTGCTTCCTGCACCCTGCTATAATGCTTTTAATGTTTTATGTAAAGCACTTTGAATTGTCTTGTACATGAAATGAGATATACAAATAAATTTGCTTGCCTTGCCTTATCTCTTGCTCTCTTTCTTTCTCTCTTTCTTTTCCTCTCCTCCTCTGATAATGTCCTCGTGGGTTTCTTAGATGAATCAGCCATGATGCACCTTCAGAACTACCAGTGTTGATTCCCAGTTGCTAGATTGTGATGTGGTGTGTAAAGCAAAACTCATGGGATGCTGGAAGACAACGACAGCTTTAGGAATGCACATAATGAATTTCTCTGCATCATCGTAACAAGTCAGAAACACTCAGTTTAAGGTGTGAATGTGGTGGTGGGAACACTAGTTTAGATGGAAAAGAGGTTAAATGACGACACCTAGTGGTAATGCTAGGTAACAAGGAAAAACAGGAGAACCAGGACTGCTAACATAAAACAGGAAGCAGAAAAAAGAAACAACAAAATCATTAAAAGGAGCATGAAAGACAATAAAAACCCACAGACTGTGACATTAAAAGCATGTAACATCACTAGAAAGAGTTAGAGCTTTGATTGTGCCCGTTTTCATTGTATTTGTTTCTATATGCAGTTCCTCTTGACACAATTATCCAATGTAATCTCTGAGATACACACCCAACATTCATCCTTCTTGCTCTCTCATGTTTGATAATTCAAATAAACAAAACTGTCATCCTCAAACCTCAAATGTGACACCATATTCATGCAGATCATAAATAGCCCTAAATACGTTCAAAGGATTTAAAATTCCTGCAGATGTGAGAGCAACTTGTAAAATGTGACAGTCACATCGATGGAGAGTTAAATGAACATTTTAACTGTGACTAAACAGGTCTGTTTGATGTTACTGCTTAAAACCAATCAGGATATGTTATTTAACTGACTCAGGAGTGAAACAAAACTAAAGCATTTTATCAAAACACCCCTCCCACCTCCTTATACTTTTGTGGCTTCTTAAAGGTTAATTATATCAACACTTTTTATATCTCTGATTGGAAGTTTTGTAGACACCCAAGACCTGCATTTTCTTTCCACCTGTCAATATTTTCTTCTCTGCATTAAAACTGTACCTCTGGCAAAGATAAAGCAGACATGATGAATCATCTTTCTGCTGCAGGTTTCTACATGTTGATTTTCATGAAAAGTAGTTTGTTTTTAGTGAACATACATGAACATTTTCCCAGGCACTCCGTCTATGACAGGATCGCACCTTTTTTGGTGTTGGATGTTAATCGGTTGGAGGAGTGTGCGGGTTGGCAGAGTGACTGACACTCCTCCTCGACAGGTCTAAACCAGCCGGAGAATGTGGACAATGTCGGCTGTGCCTGACTGCAGAGCGATGATCACAGGCCAGAGATCTGAAGCAGCTTCCTGAGGTGAGCTGGCTCTCTGTGTCTGTTCAGTAGGAAAACTCAGGGGCTCCACAACTATCTTCCAAACTTCTGAACTTTTCACGTTCTTTAAACTCCGTACCCTCTGTTTATTCTGCACACTGATCATTCCCACATCCCCTCCCTGCTCCTCACATTTCAGGATTCAGGTTATGCATGTCTTCACTGATGAGTCTTCAGTCAAGTAAATGCATTGTAACAGTATGAAACACTTCAAGCGAAACATCTGTCTTTTAGATTGCAAGAGAAAGGATTAATAAGAAATTTTTATTATGTTAAAATGAGATATATTTAGGCAAACATACATGTATTACCAAGCTATCTATACATGGAAGTCTTTTGCAGGCAGCCTCTGAAACTTTATTTAATGTTCGGAAATGTAATCTCTAAAAATGCTGAGCATCTTTTTATATGACTTTAATTCATAAAATTATGAATCTCAGATACAATTGCATGTGAAATGTTCTCTTCAAGTAAAATATAAAGATTCATGTCCCGTGCTGCTTCACGAATTCTTCAATAAAATGTATGAAATCTAAAATATGAACAGCCAGAAGTCAATAAATCAGGTAGAGCAGTGCCCATATAAGGAAAACTGAAACGTGCCGTCTACATGACACATTTACAGGTACGTGACACCTGAGCTCATGTTTGATCTGTTTTAATCCAGCTTGTTTTCATATTAAGATGCTGTTGATAAAAACCAAACAGAGCCTATTAATCTCAACTCAGCATTTCATAGAAACGTTGACTGTATCAGATTTTAGCACAATTAATCCAAAATGTTGCATCATTTATGTGAAACATGAAGATAAACTTTTTCATCCATCAGGTAAAAAATATTAGCAGCTACAGACTTTAAAAAGCTGAAGTTGAGCAAAACCTCAGGGACTCACTTCCCTGTCTGCAGCAGGTCTGTCATTTGGTGAACTTCAGTTAAGTCCATACAAGGACAGAAGAAGCACCAGTCTGACGCACAGGAGGCGGGGTCACACCTGAGGAGGATGGGAAACATACTCACGACTCACCCAGAAATCCTGAAGGTTCAACCCTGAAAACTGGAAGCTGAAAAAGTGAAGTCAAAGTTCCCTTCTGGAAAAAAATTCAATAGTTTTGGTTTCATAGAAATATGATTCACTGGGAGATGAATATTTGAGTCAGAGTTGCTTCTGTTATTATCTGTGCACATTTCTTTTCACAGATAACAGAAACAACTCTGTCATGAATAAAAGTCATGCATACAGAGAAGTACAGGTTCAGAGACTGTGGCCGGAGTCAGCTGGGATGACTTAACAGTGATAGAGAGATCTGGTGGAGGGTGACACGAAGCTCCAGGAAGCCGAATCAACTCTTTCTATACGCATGGAACTCTTTTGCAGGCAGCCTCAGAAACATCAAAAACATTTGTTTTTTTGGCACTAAAATATGAGAAAAAGGAGGTCAAAGTTTGGAGGAGACAATAAGAAGAATGTTTAACTAAGAAAAACTAATAGGTTATCATATATAATAATTTCGTAAAGGTGACGTGTGATTGCTCAACGTATTCTTATTTCCTATTCATAGAATATCATCCGACAGTAAAGCCCAACATAACGTGCAATTGCTACGTATTTCCAGCAGCGCGGGATCCGTGCGTCTGCACATTCCTTCCTCCTGTCTGTGGTTTCAGTCAGACAAATTTTGACAGTGACAGCTAACTATGGATTGTATGCATTTATTTGATGAAGGCAATGAGAAAAAGTTACAATTTCTTGGTAAACTATGAAAGTTTTGCTCTATAATAATGTCATTTTTTTTCTTTTTATTTATTTAAAGGACCAAGTGCAGGAACAGTCAGTCATTATTTGTAAAAAGTAGATGATAGCTAAACCAGATTTAGCATTATGCTAATTTCCATCTGCAGCCCTTTACACAAATAGACAACCAAGATAGCACAATATAAAATAGTTCAAGAATAAAACACAATAAGAATACAATACAGTATATAAACAATGCAACTGCCTGCACTTGCAGGCCCTTAAGTTTTTGTGACACTTCCACGTACTGGATGATTGGAAAACCTGGACCAGCAGGTGCTCTAGATCCCAGAGAAGTTGCAGTTTCCAAACTAAGCTGCAACTATTACTTCCTCATCCAACCCAAATACCTCTATTGCTAAAAAGTTACACTTTTAAAACTTTATTAGAAGTTAAAATCCTAAAAGTAAGGTTACATTTCATCAACAAAACTAAATAAATAAATACTAAAGTTGAATTACTCATGCTTTAAGCTAAAGATTTCCCCTTTGGAGATTAATACTTCTGATTCTGAAGAAGCTACAGTCTCTTGCTAAAAGCCTCTCAACAGCTTTAAAGGTGTATTACATATATACAATATACATTAAAGTTTAGTTTTACCCTAATGCCAAACAATTATGTCATAGTTCACGGTTTTGGTTCTTGGTTCTTGGTTCTTGCGTTTGGTTTTTGTCTTTGTTTTGGTTTGTCATGTGTAGTTCTCTCTTGATCTTAATTTATAGTTCTGGGTTTTGTCATGTTTAGTCAAATATTTTCATGTTGTTTGTTACTGATTCTGTTTGTTTACTTACATCTCTTTCTGTAAAGTCCTCTGAGACAACTTTGTTGTGATATAGGGCTATACAAATAAACTTGATTTGATTTGATTTGATTAGTTCAGTTTTCCTGTTTTCCCTCATGTGCTCTGTATTTTCTGTTCCTGGCTCGTTAATTCACCTGGTCTGATTTCTCATCACTTCACCTGCTCCTAATTACTCCCGCTGTGTATAAACCCCACGGTTTTCAGTGGTTCTTTGTCAGATCCTTGTGGTTCATCCCGGTTGTGGTGGGTTTCTGTATTCCTGGGTTTGGCGAATAAATCTTTCACCAGCATCGTTCTGCCTCACATGCCTGCATCTGGGTCAGCTTCAAAAATACCAGTATATAAAACATATACCAGGAAATGTCTGGTCTTTGGTGTTCAGTCCTCATTTGTGGTGGGAATATGAAACAAAGAGTGAAACGCTGAAACATTTTAAAATATTTTTATGTCCCAGTGTAACGTACACGGAACACCTCATCAAGGAGGCATCTGAGAGGCATCCTAACCAGCTGTTGCCCCCCCTAGACAATCTAGGTCATTCATATAGACTAATCTGGTGGCTGTTTACTGTGTTGCGCCATCTTGTAGTGCCATCATTACTGAGGTGGCGGGTCCTAATAACTTTGCATCTGCTGACATGAACAACAGCATTAACATCTGGACCGACAACATTAGACAGGGGTCTGTTTTTAAGGGTGTCTTATCTGGTGAGCTCAAAGTTATTCTGTTTTTCTTATTCGTTAGACATCAATGCAGCAATGTAAACAATACTTTATCTAACTACACTGGGATATAAAACTTAAATCTCTTTATTATAAATTATCAAACGTTGGTAAAGAAATTGTTTAAAACTTTAGCAAAGGTTGATTTTCTTCTTTTGTCAGCTTATTAGATACACCTTATGGTGTTCCTGGACACATCATCAGTGATGTAACCTGGGATCACAGGGGGTTTCGGGTCTTTCAACAATCAGACCCCCTCCTCC
>JBAMHW010000012.1:32471783-32484315 GCA_037177495.1 Rhadinocentrus ornatus | reverse complement strand
CGATAATATCAAACATGTTTGATATTGTTGCAGACCCAAGATTAGGGAAAGATTGACATGAAACAGCGCAGATTACCTCCTAACGATGGAGACGACGGGAGCGCGCCGTGACTCCAGTAAGACTCCTAGGATTTCCTAAAGAAAGTTTTTAAGTCTGCAACTGTGAAAATATTTTGGTGTGAGCCCAGCTTGGGGTGTTTCTGTCGGCCTCTAAGCCAGTGATTTCCAACCCTGGTCCTCAAGGACCACTATCCTGCAGGTCTTAGATGTCTCCCTGCTGCAACACACCTGATTCAAATTCATGGCTCATTAGCCGACTTGTGCAGAGCGTGTCAGAGAACCATTTAATTTGAATCAGGTGTGTTGTAGCAGGGAGACATCTAAGACCTGCAGGACGGTGGTCCTTGAGGACCAGGGTTGGGAATCACTGCTCTAAGCCACCACTGAACTTCTGGGGGAGACTTGAGCCTCGTCAGTGCTGGTGGAATCACACAGACGGGAGGCTATTAAATATATTTCACTCCCGTCTCTCATTTCTTCTTCATTTGGCTCAGAGACCAGATCACACTCTCAGCAAATTCCACCATATTCCACCTTTACAACTGACTCCAACTGTGTCGTTCTTCATCGTACCGGATGCCTAGCGTGCACCGCTCGCAAGTCTACAGCAGGTCCAACTCTAAAAACTCTGCTAATGACTCATCATGAAGGTCCTGCTAGTTTCCATGGAGATCAAGGGGGTTTTATAGTGAAGGATTCACGCTTCCTGTCATAGACTATCTTGGGTTTCACTTCTTTCTGGATGTTAGATGAGTGATAAGTGAGATAAGTGATGAGTTTGGTGATTGATGAGAAGCTTGTATAAAGATCACCGACCTGCTTTGGCCACTGACACTCCGTTCACGTTCATCAGCAGCCTGGGACGAAGCAGCACCATGTGTGTGTTTTGGACCTTTGCCAGGATGACCTCACCAGACACATACTTGTCACCACGCCAACGGTCTGCCACACCGAGCCGGGAGGCGAGCGCACTGAGGATCACCATACCGACACTGTGTCTGGTACCCTCCATCCCTGGGTTACCTAGTCCCACCACCTGATGCACACACACACAATGACACCCGGACTTAAACCTGAGCTCAGCAGACAGAGTGGAAAAGTCCTGCACTTGGAAGCAGGACTAGGGACTTAGCTTAGCCAGGGAACATCAGGTTCGGTCCTGGATGTTTAGTATCGAGAACCTGCTTCACTTCATATCAGATTGTATCACTATGACAACTTGTGCTGGAAACTTGTGCATAAAAGCAGCATTTCCAAACCAATCTTGGAAAATGAAAAAGACAACTGTTGGTGGACACAGAGACCCTCTATCTGACTGCAATCGGAACAGCTATCCTGTAGACATTCACTGTTTTTATTAGTTTGTCATCTGATGGGAATGTTTATGTTATGTTACCTGAAAGTTCAGACCGGTTTCTATTAATCTTGTTTCCACTGACGTTTTAAGATTTGGAACTAATTACTGCAGAACTAATGCAGAAGAAACAGGCTGAGAAGACAGTTTTACCTTATGATCTATCAGACGTTGAGCTAAAAAAATTCAGTTAATTCTCAATAATGCTGCTTACGCTTATTGGTTTTATTTGTCTCACTACTTCCTCAGTGCACTTCATATATCTTGGGTTTGTCCATGGCTGGAATTATATTGTTTTATATGTACATTTGATTTTATTATTTATTGTCTTTAAGGGTACCGTCAGAGGCAGCTACCTACATTTTTGTCATGCCTCCATGTATGATAAAATGATAACAAAGCTATTCTATTCTTTTATTCGCTATTCTATTCTAATTAAATTTTAACAGCAAGAAGGTGGCTGGTTCGAGCCGCGGCTGGGGGGAGGTTTTAACAGGGGCCTTGTGGAGTTTGCATGTTGCCTCATGTATGCGTGGGTTCAGTGTTCTCTCTGGGTAACAGCTTCCTCCCATGGTACCTGCTGGGACAGACTTCAGCATCCCTACAACTCTGAATTGGACTGAGCAGTATAGAAAATAGATTATCAAATTCATAATGAAATCCAAAAGATATCCTCACCTTTTTTTTTTTAGTTGAGGGCAGCTTATCAAACCCACGAAGAAACCACTAGACCACTAAAACTATTTTATTTAGCATTTATAAGATCTTAAATGCTATTTTTAAAAAAGACCAATTGACTGGTTAAATGTTTTTTTCTGTTTGTTCTTTAATTATTACATTTGATTTTAAAAAAATGAAACTTTTCAGGTCAACTAGATGCATTGTGTCTTAAATGACACAGAATAAAAAATCTATCTGCTCGAGCTTAAATGACATGGCAGTGATAATAATCAGCTTATCAATTTATACATTCACACAGTCAGTCAAACATAGAGTCCAAACTATCAGATTAATTTTTTTCCCCCATCTTTTCTTTCTGCTTTGGTTCCAGCAGCCATGTTTATATTCAGCCTGAAAATAAATATATGAGCCTCAGGTAGAAGTCCTTCTAAGAGAGCTTTCCATTAGTAGCACCACCTACAGCCACCCAGACACCCTGGATAAACTTAGCCTGGGTGAACACATCCAGGAGTTTAGACATGGAATCATACCTTATTTTTAATTTTCTTTTGTATTTGACAAAACACAAACATTTCACCCTCAGTAAAATTAGTTCACATCCTACATCTAACACATCTTATAAGGGACATTATCACTTATCAACGTGGACATTCATGTAAACAAAACAGAAAAAGTTGGCCTTACAGAGAAAACGTATTTTTAAGTTTATTTATGACAATGCTAAACTTCCAGGCATGACAGTGAAGCAGACAGTGAGGCTGAAAACACTCACCAGCTTCCGGCGGGCGCGTGTGTGTATCTGCGCTTCGGTGCCCATCGCTGCTGTGAACGGCTCCATCAACAAAACTCTGTTCACGATTTTCATCAAAAATCTCCTCATCGCGAACAAGTGTACAAACTTCTTAAAACAGTTTCACAATTGTCGGCCAAATTTAAAAAAAAAAATTAACTCTTTGGGTTCGTCCCATAAGTCAGAGTATTTTTAATCAATTTACTTTTTTGAAGTACATTTATAAAAGGACGTTTGTCAAATTACCACTTTAGTATAGACACACGGTACACAAGCTCAGTTTTAAGACTTGTTAATCTGGTAATAGACTTATCAGTCTTTAGGAAAAGAAAGCAAGTTTGTATTTGATATTTATCTCGGCTTATTAAATTTTGTTAGCATGCCACAGTTAGCTTACTGTACTTTGTTGTCAAACCACCATAAAGTCTAAACATAATCTTTAAAACGGCACTGGCAGCTTTACAACTAAAATGCGTAAAACTAACATATTGTGACATTTTCTGAAATGTTTTCAAGCTTGAAATGTGAGAGTTCCCATATCATAATGTTAAAAAAAACATCCTCTTCTTCTCTTTCACGATACTCGTTCTTCTTCTTCGGTTTATTGACGGTTGGCAAACAACGTCATGGCGCATTACCGCCACCAACCGGTAGAGAATGTGGATGAAATGAATGAATGAACGAATGAATGAATGAACGAATGAATGAATGAATGAATGAATGAATGAATGAATGAATGAATGAGACCAGATGTTGCCAGATAAACATGATTTTATAATAAACTTCTTCTGCAGTAAACTGAAATGTCTGGAAGGTTAAACTGCATTTCTATTGCTATTTTTTTTTTTATTAGTCTTTAGTCTTATATTTCTTAAACCTAACCAGTGCATGTTCTATTGTTTAAAAAAAATCAGACGTTTTGGGCACATCTGGATTGCTTTTGGTACTTATTGCTCCATTGCTGGCAATTATTAATATTTCAGACAAAAAATATTAAAGTGTTGTGGTGGTTGGTGCTGACATGTTATGGTAATAAGGTTTATGGTTCAAACCTCAGCGAGAGTCCGTCAGTGTGCTTGTATGTTCTCCTTGTACAAACATGGGTTCTCTCCGGTACTGCTGGTTCAGTAAAGAAAACAAAAACAAAACATCTATGTTAGGTTAACTGATAAGTCCAAATTGATCCTGCGAATGCGCTTGCACAATAACTGATCGTTTTTCTCATTTGATGGGCTGACAGCGTGTCCAGGTTGTAACTTGTTTATAAATGCTGTGACCAACTTCAGCTCCTCTGATTTTATATAGTCCCGTAGTCAGAAAGCAGGCGCCGCAGCACCCGGTGCCCGCTGGTCCTGCTCACCGTCGCCCTGGGCTGCTCGGTGCCCCTGCCCCGTCGCGCCGGGGGGCTCCGGTTTGGGGACCCCTCTGCTCTGAGCTGAGTGGGGCCGCTGCTCTTTCTGCTTTGGCTGTCCTGGGCTCTGTGGACCGACCTTCGGGACCTCAGGCTCCCCCCGTCTCCCCCTGATGCTTCGGGGTGCAGCGTGATCACGGCCCCCCTACAAGCACACATTTCATCCTTGTTGCATGGTCACACATGCACGTTCTCACGTGCATGCTCACAAACGTGCTCGTCTCTCCATCCGCTTCCAACTAGATGTTGTTGATGTTTGTGTTTTGGTACACCTCTCTACAGGTACGTTTGATGACTGTTGTACTTTTTCATCATTATCCTATTTCCCTTATTTATGATGTAACACTGTGGTAGTTTCTTTTGGTTTTGTCAATACTGATGTGATTTAGGCAGCCTAAACAACTTTCATTTTCACATTTCAATTCTGTCCTTTTCTCTTTTTCTCTCTTCCTCTTTCTCCCTGTCAGGTTCGGCACTGACATGTCAAGACTAAAGAAAATACTATTAAAAATTTTAAATGAAATATCTAGGGGAACCATTTATATAACATGTCTTCCTTGGAAGAGCAAATCTGTCTGGCTAAATGTGGCACACAGACCACCGTTCTGTATGTTAGGACACTGGACAGGACAGGTTAAAAAAAAAGAACAATAGAAAGCAGGTGGCGATGATCTGAGCTTTGTGACATGGTGCATTATCCTGCTGGAAGCATCAGAAGGTGCTACACTGTGGTCATAAAGGGATGGACATGGTCAGCAACGATACTCAGGTAGGCTGTGCTGGTTAAACCAGACCACGCAGATACTAAGGGGCCCAAAGTGGGTCAAGAAAATATCCCCCCTTACACCAACAGCAGCTTGAAACATTTTCATGATGTTTCACCAAATACGACCACACAGCACACGTGACTTAAAATCCACACATCTTTTTAGGTTGGGAAGTTCCCGAGGAAGATCAGTCGCCCACCAACAACAAGGTGGTTCATTAAGACAACTAACTGAGACTTTAGCTCTTTTCTTTCTAATTTTCTTGCTTGTTTGTTTGTTTGTTTATTTGTTTGTTTAACGATGCTTTATAGAAGCAGATTTAAAACACTGTAAAAAGCTAAATTTGTGTTTATGTATATTTTCAATATGTGGCTTGTTTTGAAGATGATTATGTCGACTTCTCCAACAATCTCACAATTCTTTTATTGCCTAGTATGGAAATGTTTTATGGATGATGTTATTATTATTATTCATGAGGACGTTTTGGGATTTTTATTGGAATTTTAATAATTATTTTATTAAATTCCGTTAATTATAGTAAAAGTAACTTGTTAGATTTTACTGTGTATTTTTGCATCTGTGTATTGTTGATTTTGGATTGTTTAAAGAACTGAACTATCACTATGAACTATATATTTGTGACTATTTTTTAGGATTGGTTATAATATTTAAAATATTATTTTTCTAAGGTGATTTTGAAAGGACCCGTAGTCTCACATTTTCTCTACTATTCATGATTTGATGTGACAAAAAAGTTAGATTTAAATATATCATCACTTTATTATCTTACAGGTTTTCTACAATCCTGCACCTTTACCTTACATCTGAATCCGTATTGTTAGTGTCTCCTGTTTCCTCTAGCATGCATCAGGACACCTCCAGCCATCCATCCACTTTTATACTGTTTATTCCTAGTCAGGGTCTCGGGGTAGCTGGCGCTTATCCCTGCACATAGCAGGCGACAGGCAGGTTGCACCTGGACAGGCCGCCGGCCCATCGCAGCCATCAGACCATCTATGATTATAAAATTGAGATGCCTTCATTTTACCAGACTTGTCAGTTGGTCGTTCTTACACCACTTTGTATTCATGTAATTTTTTATTTCGTGCAACCTTTGTTTGATTCTTGTACTTTTGCCAAATGTCTCCATGTGTAACTGTGATGATGCTGTTGTCTTGGCCAGGTTGCTCTTGCAGAGGACTTTTTTTTTTCAATTTCAGTTAGACTTATTCCTGGAAAAATGAAGGTTGTAATTACTGTCATATATTACATATATTATATATATTCTGCAGCCATTGTTAGAAGTGATCGGCAGTTTTGCCGGGGCAGGAGATCACCAGTAACTTATTATCAAGACTCAATCCTTCTAGTAAGTTATTGTTTCTGTATAATTTTGGTAACTAGTTTTGTAAGGTACTACAGGAGGAAAAAGAGGAAACTATATCATTACTGAATAGTCAGCATAAATCTGAAACGTTGATGCCAAAATGAATAAAACTGTTAATGCAGTTTCTACTGTAACACTGAATAGAAACCATGAAAGATGCCTGGACATGCATAAAGTAAAAAATTCATTTTAAAATGACTTTCAAGAGTAATTTTAGACGTTAAACATGTCAGTAAGAGGACAAAAAGATACACTTTGACTTTTTTATTATCTTGACTCTATTGCAGTAATTTGAACAGACCGATCACAGTGTTGGGGAGCAGGGAGCTGGATCGGTTACTGGCTGACATCTCTCCACCACAGCATTGATCTCGCCAACGCTTACACCATCGTAGGTGCCGGTAATGTACGTCCAGTGGGTGTCTCCGTTGTGGTTGGTCCTGCTCAGCCTGCCTGTGAATGGGATATTTGCCGTCATCTTCCGTCCATCCATCCTCACGGCGCAGGAGTGGTTGGGTGCGACCAGTAGCTGCACGGACACCGAGTGACTGATGGACTCCACCATGGTGGTCCCCTCTGAGAAAGTCACTGTCTGTTCCTTGGTGAAGTCTACGTCCCCAGGGCTGAGGATGGGAATTTTGGCCGTCATTGTGGACACAGAGCCGTTCCGGGTCTCCCTCCCAATGTCCCAGGTCTTCTCCACAGTGGTGGTCTTCTCCAAAGTCACTGTCTTCTCCACATCCCGGCACTCTAGGTTGGTAACCCTAGTGAGCTTCAGGGCCTCTGGAGGATGGTGGAACAGCTCAATCTGGTCAATGGCGTAGTCCACGTGCGAGATGTGCTGGCTATAGCTGTCTCTGTTTATGGCAAGGACCTGGTATTTCTTATACCAGTACTCATCCCCCTCCCAGGGGAGGAAGAAGGCTTTGTGTTGGGTTACTACTTTACCAAGTCCATATTTGTTCTTGCCTACATAGATGTCTGAGTTGGAGCAAGTTTTGATGGCATACTGGGGGACAGAGCCATATGAGTCTTCAACCCACATCAGAAACTCAAAATTGTCCACGTTGACTAGTAGTTCGAACTTGGAGGATGCATACTCTTTATCTGCATATGGGTAATGGCAGAGGTTCCCTTTGCTGGGGGTGTAGAAGCCGGCCTCACAGCTAACTTTGCACACATAGTCAGTGCGCTCTGTGTAACCGTTGAAGATGGCTACAGCACCATTTGGGAGGACACCATCCCATGTCACCCACTTGAGATTTGCGTTTTCACCAAACATTGGGAAGGAGTGTGACGTCTCGGTTTCTGGAGTCTCTCTCATTGTGGGAAGGTTGATGACTTCACGGGAAGGAACCACATTTTCCAGCACAGGGTTAAGCCAAAGCTCTAGACGAGAGAAGATATGTAGAAGTTGCTCTAAAGTAGACTTTTACAACAAATTACTCTGGTTTAGAGAATCTAAGAAATAATTACAAGTCAATGCTAAATGATGATACTATAATTTGTCTTTATTTTACAAACCAACAAAAGAAGTTTGTCTTCTGTTCAACCACTAAGCATCACCATGACCTGGCTAACTGAGAGTCTACACCAACGTCTGGAAAGTTCTCTCTAGTACTGGATCACGTTCAAGTGGGCCTTGAAGAAAAGGTTTTAGAACTAATGCAATAAGGGGTATGTCTGCAAGAAGACTTTTCAAACACTGTTTGAATGTTATTGTAGATGATTTCATGTAATTGAGCACAGCACTGGCTGTAAATGGAATAGCATTTTATTCTTGTAAAGTTTTACCTTGTCTTTTAAATAAAATACAGATGGGACCTCACTGAATATGGGAGGAGAAAAAGCGGCCACACGTGACTGCATGCATTCAAATTCAGAATATCAATGTAACACACTTTATATTAAAAACAAATCTGAAAGTGCTACAACAATAAGAACAGCTAAAACAACAAAATAACTAAAACAATTATTTAAAAAAAATAGCAACCAGTTCAAAAACTAAATTAAGAACAGAGATTAAAAGAGTAAGCAGGACCATTGGAAAGCTTCTGCAAATGGTAAAGTTTTGAGTTTCCATTTGAATGATCCCAAGTTCTGTAGTTCCCTCAGGTGACTGGGGAGAGAATTCCAGGTGTGTGGTGCGGCAGCACAGAAAGCTCGTTCACACATGGTGGGCAGTTTTGTCCTGGCTGGTTGGAGAAGGTAAGAGTTATTTGAGCAGAGGTTCTGTATGGAGGACTGTGGTGTAAGAAGTTCTTTCAAATAAGAGATTCAAGTGTTAGGAGTATGACTGCGAATTGGATTCAGTGGGTGACGGGACACCAGTGTAGTTGGTGAAGGATAGGAGGGATATGGTCCTCTTTTTTCTCCTCATCAGGATCCTAGCAGCACTGTTCTGAATGTACTGGATCTTCTGCAAGCTCTTCCTAGGGATCCTGATTATGAGAGCGTTGCAGTAGTCCAGCCTGGAGGAAACAAAGACGTAAATACGTTCTTCAGCATCGGACAGGGAGAGAGAGAGGTTTTATGTGGAGCTTATAAGTCAGGTGAGGGTCAAATCAGATGCCGAGGCTGGTAACTGATGAGGAGGGAGATGTCTTGGCTGGTGATGCTGGCTATGATTGACACCTGAACCTGGTGAGAGGTGCCAGCTGAAATGGCCTCTGTTTTGCACAATTCAGTTCCAAGAAAGTTTGGGTCAGCCATGCCTTTATCTCCTCCAGGCAGGTGGTAAGTACGGATGATGACGGCTGGTGTGACTGCAGAGGGGATGGGGTCCAATTTGATGTACAGCTGGGTGTCATCAGCAAAGCAATGAAAGAACACTCCATGCCGGCTCATGACACAGCCCAGGGGGAGCATGTACAAAATAATTAAGATTGGTCCAAGGACTGACCTTTGAGGGACACCGCAAGAGATGGAAACTTCCCTGGACTTTGCTGCTCCCATGCAGACATACAGCATGCCACTCTTCCGAAAAGATATGACTGGAACCAGTCTAAGGCAATGTGAGACAGACCAATGATGCTTTGCAGGTGGTTTAGAAGAATATTGTAATCAACTGTCTCAAATGTGGCAGTTAGATCTAGGAGGATGAGTAAAGAGGGGGAGCCAGCATCTGCTGTCATCAGCAGGTCATTTGTCAGCCTGACCAGGGCTGTTTTTGTTGGCGGAGTGGAAACGGGACTGAAACTTTTCTAAAAGACCCTTGCACCTCAGGTGGCCCTGAAGCTAAGCAGCGACTGCTTTTTCCAGTACTTTGGAGATAAATGGAAGGTTTGAAATGGGTTTGTAACTGGAAAAAACCTCTGGATCAAGTGTGGGTTTTTCCAAAAGGGGTCTGATCATCGCCGTTTTTAGGCTAGATGGAGCGTTGCCATCCTGGATGGAGTCGGTCGTTAATTTAGTGATTAGAGGTTTTATGGCACTGATGTTTGGTTTAACCAGGGCTGTGGGGGGGAGAAATTACATAGAGGGTGGATCTAGTTGCGAGTCATTAGTCAGGACAAGTGGGACTGTGAAGGTGAGGAGAAGAGAGCGGATGGTGTTTACTTTTGGCTCCAAGAAGGTAATGAAGTTGTTGCATTGTTCTTCAGTTGCTCCAGTCTATGAAGGGGTGTGGGGTTCAGAAGATGGTTTGTTGTTAGGAAAAGCTGCCAAGATTGTTTTTGATTTTCTTGGAGTGGAATTGTGACCATGCTTCTTTGAGAGACTTGGAGTAGTTGGTAGAACACAAAGTCATTGCAAATCCCCCCCACAAAGAAAGCATTAAGAGAGGCTGAACTGGGAATAAGTAGAGATCCACAGCTCCAATTCTAAGTTATTACTGTAGGCTGTACTGGTCTGAAGTCCAATAAATCTATAGAAACAACTATTTATCTGGCTTACAAACACATACATGTACAGTTATTCAAACAAATTAACATGACTGTTCACAGATTACAAAGCCAAGCACACAGTGCAGGCTCCGTATAAAGATGGAGATATACTGAGACACTCACTGTTGGGTTTTTCTCGGCTGCCCTGCACCTGGGAGATGTAAAGGAGGTGGTCAGGCTGCAGAGCCGAGCAGGAGAGCTGCAGCACCGCCAGGACAACAACAACGCGCCACCCCATCTGCACATACACAGAAAACATCATTAGTGGGAATAATGGAAAAGACGCTACCAAAAAAGCACACAAAACCTGACAAATGAACAGAAAAGTTATTCTTTTATTATTTTTAATAATGTCTGGTTTTAATCACTAGATTTATTAATCAAGCACCATAAAAATAAACAGTTTTATAGCCACAACAAACAAAAAGACCTTTTAATGTCTATGGTTACAGCCCAACGTGGAAAACACATTTCTTATTTTAGAAATGTTGTGCTTTCTAAGTTAAAATTACTGTATTATTTAGTGGTTTAATTCCAACAACAGCTTCAGTAAACAATGAAACACCACATTGTTTCAAACCATGCAATTTCTCCAAATTACAGGAAATTATAAACACAGTTTTGTTACTCACATCTGACACGAAAATGACCAAGATGTTAAACATCAGCGTAGAGGAAATCACAGAGCCGAATTAATAATAAGAAGATAAAACACTGGGGCCATTTCAGCACACCACTCCAGGATTTGAGCCAAATTAGAAGCACAGTCAAGGTAGCAGAGCAAGAATCGGATTCCTTTAGACACACGATCCAAAAGTGTTTAAATATTTGTTTAGAGAATTCAGTGTAGGAGAAAATCAGGCAATCGCACAGCGAATTGTTAATAAATGAGCTCATACTTCAATCTGATGAATAGAAGTGTTAATTTTTTTTACCTCTCCAGGTTCCTGCTGAAGTGAGGCTGCATGCTGGATTTGCTGACTTTTAAAACCTCCTGCAGGCTAATTGCCCCCAATAAAAAGCTGCAGCTTGCTCCCACTCGGCTAACCTGCAGTTTATGATCTGCAGCGTTACAGGAAAGGCTCTTCTTCTACAATCCTGTTATGTCTGAGTGGAAGTTGAGGAGCTGGGGTGGGGGGAGTCTCAGAGATGCCTAGGCCTCCAACCACCCTTTCCTAGCTGCCCTGGGGGGCTGGGGTTGTTGTACTAGGTCTGCCTTAAAAAATCATTTTGGTAGCAGACAAATGAAATACCTACGTCAAGAGGACAACCTTACAAGAGGATCAAACCACGTCCTCTTTCAGTTCAGAAGAGTAGCCGATCCACTCTGAGCCCTCCCATGACTGAGCTTCTCCTCCATTAAGGATGAAACCAGCCATTAACCAGCTTGTCACCGCAGGGGAAGGTGGAAATGTAGACCGGTGACCTGACACCTGCCGTCCAGCCCTCACTTCAGATCATTTCATTTCAGTTTTACTTTTTATGTCATTTATGTTTAAGGACGCAGTCCAGTTCTATTAACTTAGATCCAGTTCACTGTAATCCAATTATACATATTCCAAATTATTCCAACTAACAATTATTCTGGTTGGAATACCTACTTGCCTTGAACTGGAAACCTTCACATCAGATCTTCTCTTTCGATTAAATCCTCCATTCTGATCATCAGCAGGAAAACCTCCATCAGAACCAGAACCAGGAAGGAAAACCTCCACCAGAACCAGGAGGGAAGGATAACTGATACCTGAAGGTTCTGCCTCTCGTTCTACTTTTAGAACCTGTAGGAACCACCAGTGAACCTGCAGTCTGAGAGTGAAGCTCTGATGGGAAAACTGGGAACTCTTTTAGATCCAATGGAGCTTGGTCACTAAGAGCTTTATATGCAGGGAAGAATTTTAAATTCTGTCCCAGGTTTAACAGCGAGCTGATGAAGAGAAGATAAAAAATATTCCTAACAAGATGGTGGACAATCAAAATATTACTGAGGATTATAGCTTCAGCTAATTCTCCTCCCAGATGTTTAACACTCACCTGTAAACTGCTTGAGCTGCCTCCAAAAACCAATCATGCTTCCTATATGGACTGAACTGGAAACACCTAGAAATTATGTACGCCAAGTTAAAGGGCTGCACGGTGGTGTGGTGGTTAGCACCGCAGCCTCACAGCAAGAAGGTCGCTGGTTTGAGCCTCGGCTGGGG
>JBAMHW010000012.1:32451986-32463589 GCA_037177495.1 Rhadinocentrus ornatus | reverse complement strand
TGGATGGATGGATGGATGGATGGATGGATGGATGGATGGATGGATTGTGTGGTGGGTGGGTGGGTGGATGGATGGATGGATGGATGGATGTATAGATTGTGTGGTGGATGGGTGGGTGGATGGATGGATGGATGGATGGATGGATTGTGTGGTGGGTGGGTGGGTGGATGGATGGATGGATGGATGGATGGATAGATTGTGTGGTGGATGGGTGGGAGCCAACTAAAGTCCTATTTAGATGTGACACATCAGAAAAATGACACCATATGTTTTTATGTTTTAGCCGATCAGCTTTCAGGGTGAAAGTGTGTTCCGCTGTTATCAAGTTGATTGAGCTTTAAAGGTGGTGAAAGATCAAAATGAAGAACACAAAGCAGATCAACCTTGATCTCAGGACCCTGTATAAAATGAGATAAGATAGATGATTCCTGTTTTATTAACATGTCAGTAAACAGACTGATATAGTTATCAGTTAGCGCCGTCCTCCTTTTTTCTATGACCTTCATCACACTCACCTCACTGCATATCAAATGTCACCATTCATCGAACACAAAATAAATATATTTACATTTTATTTAAGCATGTTCAAGTTTTTTCATCATCAAGCATTTTTATGTAATTGACACAAATGTGTCAAGTCTTAAACACCCAATAATATTAGATAAAAAATAAAAGTCTCCATTTTTTCCATGGCTCTTCTGTCACAACTTTAAATGTCAGTCTGCATTTCTATTATCCTTCCTTTAAATATAGTTCTCCATGTTCTTTGGAAGACAGAAAAGTGACTGAATAAATTACACTTGAAATAAATAGTTATATTCTCTGAAATGTATAATAAAATATTTACATGAACAATTTTTGCACCGCTAAATGAGATGCACACTTATTGATGTTTGAGCGCCATCTGCTGGACAATGCCTTCAAGGCCACGATGCATCCATCCAGCTCTCTGTCTGAACAAAGCTGCAGGCTGTGGCTGATGTTATGACAAACCGGACTTTCCACTGGAGACAATTCTGCTTAACTGGACTATCCCATGGTATCCGTCACGTGGACGGTAAAAAAATGTTTAATAATGTTAAAGAGTATGGTGGCCCAGAAGGGTCAACACAATATAAAAGGCATAACACATATACAGTCTATGGGTCAACCACAGAGACAAATGTTGTTTTGGGTTGTTCTTTAAGCAGATTCCATGTGTGGCGTCTGTTTTAGCTCGTTTTGTCCAATTATTCAGACAATCATGTCATGAGAATGTCTTAAAGGTGGGGTATCAAACTCCAAACCAGAGGCCTACGAGGACAAAGATGACTCTTTATTTTTCTTGTTAAATATGTTTTGGGGGATTTGTTTAGTCTACATTTTCAGGTTTTTTACTAGTAAACTGTGTTAAAAACATATCTGAAAAGAAATCACTATAAGCTCACGAGTCGTTACAATGCTTCACCTGAATCACAATGTTTACAAACGACTGTTAGCAGCCTTGGAGGGCAGGTTTGGAGGGTTCAGACCTGAGGTCTCAGATTCTGCAGCGTTGGTTTTCAACACTTCCACCCACATGGAAGTGGGAAACATGTTGATGTTTTTTTTTAAAACATCAACGTGCACACCTGCCAGTCATTGTTTATCTAACTGAGGTAGCATGGTGATTTGAAATTTGCAGGGGACAATGCATCACATTTCCACTAAGAAACTACAATTTCATCTGCAGGTGCTTAAGTACTGAACAAAGTTTACTGCTGCTGGTGAAATAAATTACCTAAAGCCCAAGTGTGTAAGAATTACTCCCATCTAGTGGTGCGCCAATATACTGCAAGCAACTGCGTAGTGCTCTACTGAAGCCTCGCCGTTTGAGAGCGTGATTACAGCTACGGAAGCCGTGGAGATTCATAAATGTGAAAATATGAGTGTCCCCTCAGGTGATGAGGTACAGAACGATACTTAAAAATGTTTTTGTTTTTTTTATGTCGATAAGTTCCAAGCGTGCCCTCGATGTATTTGCTATCAAGCTACTGCTAATAGCTAATGTTATCGTATGAAATCGTTTTTGTGACTTGCAGACTCAGAGATCATCTGATGAAGGGAGAGAACGAGGGAGTAAAAGCAGGACAGTGGACTGTCGGCGCTGCTGTAACATTTCTCTGTGTTTAATATCATGTATTTCATCTGATTTATCCAGGGAGGTGGGCGACGTGTTGATAGAAAATTATTATTATCTTAGAGATATTTCTGCGTTAGAAAGCTGCGGTTCTGGTGATTAAATCACGAGAAACTGGTTTTACTTTGGTCTATTTATTCTGACTAGAAGGAGGACAAGTACCCCCATCCCGTTGACAAATCAGCTGAAATAAAATCTGCATGCACTTGTTTCCAGCCTTGAAAACTACCAATGCGAAATCAAGAAAGACGTGGGAAAACACAGAAATGATCACATGACTTCTATCTCATCCCCAAGCAGTGGAAATGGTGGTGTTACAACTGTCCTCACGTTACAACCAGTTCCCCACATCAAATGGCTTCTTTTCTTTCCTGAAAGGGGTAAAGGTGCCTCCATGCCTATGGTAGGAACTGTCACATGATAGCAGCTGTGAGGATAATTAAACTATTACAGTAATTTGACAAGTCCAAGTTTATACGTGTGAAACTTAAACTGCTATCGTAAATTCAGTTCCATTCAGTGTTAATAATATTAGGTAAACAACTTCATTTATACCATGTTATTTATGGAAAAATTAAATATTAATTCAGAAATATAATAACGGCTCAATAAATCGATGTGCCAATAAATAATACAGCAAAAGAAAATAGTTTTTCCATTAAGAAACCTAGACAAATTTAAATTTATCTTATAATTTTCCCCTGTTTTAATTTAACTTTGTGTTAATATCCCTATTTATTTACCTTGTCCATGCCATTCTCAGTTCAATTTATTTATTCATTTGGTGATTTTTTTTTTCTCATTTATTTTTATTTCTGTATTATTTTTCTTTAATATTTTCTTATCCCCAAAATTATTTAATTCTGTATTTTGTATTCATCTAACATTTAATTCAATCATATTTATGTCCTCAATATTTCCTATTTGCATTTTCTTTTCCAAATGTATTTCTCCGTCTCCTTTTTACATTTCTGTATGCATTTCTGCCTTATTATGTAAATGAGGGGGTGGCCTTTCAAGGCAGATCCTGCCTGTTGGTTCATAAAGACTGAGCAGGTTGTTAGTGCAGGGAGAGGTTTGCAGCCTGCCTGGCTCCGTGGCTGCAGGAGGGAAATGAAGGTTTCTCTGCTGGTACAACTCAGGTACAACAACAGGAAACTGTACAGGACCGTCTCTTTCAGCTGAAAAATCAGAAACTGAGAGGCTGCTCCAGCTACAGATTTGCACAACTAACAGGCAGAAGGTTCTGGTAACGCTGGCTGTGATGCTTGGAGAACGTAGCCTGGGTTGTTGAGATGAAAACTTGTCTAAATGTTCTGTGAATGTCCGCTGAAGGTTGCAGCTAAAATTTGAAGAAAAGCATAAATACATGTTTCCACTACAACGTGCAGGCAAATATCCATCCTTCCTGGTTCTGGTGGAGGTTTCCCCGCCTAATCCTGGTTCTGCTTGAGGTTTTCCTTCCTGATCCTTGTTCTACTGGAGGTTTTCCTTTCCGATTCTGATGGAGGGATTCCCTCCTGATCCTGGTTCTGAGGCTTTCCTTCCTGGTTGTGGATCTGACAGAGATTTTCCTTCCTGGTTCTGATGGAGGTTTTCCTTTCTGTTAAAATGACGTTTTTCCAGATAGGGTCAGCTGTGTCAATACTGGAGTCATGACTTCAATATCTGACAGTCAAATATCAGGTTTAGTTCTGTTTTGAATATTGACTTAGCTCTGTGCTGATACATGCACTTTGTTTCACTTCTGAGATTCTGTTTTATTATCTTCATGTTTATTTTATTATCTTCAATTAAAAAATGAATAGATCTTATACTGATTTGTAATCTAAGTATTTTATAATCTTTTTAAAATGATATTTATAATATTTTTACTAAATTTACTTATTGTGGTTTATTATTATTTAACATGTCTTTCTTTCTTTCTTTCTTTCTTTCTTTCTTTCTTTCTTTCTTTCTTTCTTTCTTTCTTTCTTTCTTTCTTTGTTCATATTTCAAAATTCCCTTGCAATAAAGATATTAATACACACTGTACAACCCTGTGATTTTCTTTAAGGGGCAAAACGTATCAGTACCGATAAGTACTATAAAGTATCGACCGGGAAAAAAATGGGGGCCCTCCAAAGCCTTCCCTCGTGCAGTCCTCAAGAGACTGGCCATGGTCAATTTGGCGGCACGTTGACGTAAGTTCAAGCGAGCAAAGCCGCATCCAGGTATGGAATAATAGGGATTTTCTTAATTCCTAGACCGATCCCTTTTGCTGAAAAACACTTAAACTCGGCTGATATCCTTGTCAATTTGACCGAAATACAAAATGATACCAAACCATCAATACAAACAGAAACACATCACCTTACGTTGACAAATCAAATGCCGACAATCACTTCCGGATTCTAGGACTTGTCACGCTGTGATTGGTCGAAACTAGAAGCAAAGTCAGGAAGTGTGTGTCTCAGCTGTACATTGTGGAGGCTGCTCGTCTGCCGATCACCAGAGACAAAAAGATGGAGCTTGTTGAGGTTTTTCGTGGGTTTGTGAACGCTTTCCTTTTTCTGTTGCTGTGGGCGAACTGTGAAGGAGGAGAGTCGGAGCTGAATCATGTGACCTGCGGCTCTCTGGTCAAACTGCTCAACACCAGACACAACGTCCGCCTGCATTCCCACGATGTCAAATACGGCTCAGGTAATATCTGCAGCACCTGTTCCCCCAGCATCACATTAACACCGATGATCTAACAGCCAGTCAGATTTTTATTGGTGAGGCTGGTGAATTAAATGGCAGGCTGTTATTGTAAGTAAGAATGACTTCTCAATGACTTGATTGGTGTAACAATAAATAAATAGGTAAAAATAGTTTGAGAAGTTTAAAAAGATACAGTTTTCTGTTTGGATTGTTAATCTGATAGATTTAGATTGTGAAAGATTACATTAGGAACCCTGTACTGTGCCATCCTCCTCAGTTTTTAGGTTAGGTGGGGGAGGTGGAGGTAGTGAATCTGTGTAGGTTTCCTCTTACTGAATTATGTGGGCAGATCCGCAATGGAGGGGGCTGGATGAATATATAACTGAATTGTTGTTATCATTTCCTTTTCTTCTTATTATCTTAAAGGAAGGGAAATAAGTGTTTGATTGACTATTTCTCCCCTTTTAATAGTGATTCTATTTTGCTTTGGTATGGCATCTCTTTCCTCGCGACTAAGCTGATCCCACCAGTGCTCAGTTGGGTTGAGGTCTGGACTCTCAGGAGGTCATTTCATCCTCTCCAGTCCAGATCCTGTGATAATCCTGGAGGATCTGTGGGGGTGTGGTGGGATCCTGGATGATGGAGTTAGGTCCCAGATTCTGGGGACATGGATCACCACTAAATCTCGTTCTGATATGCCTGTCTTTCAATCCTACATCTGTGACTGACACACACCTGTCAGCACCTGAATTTTTCAGTTTCCCTCTAGGATAAATAAAGTAATTTTATCATTCAATTGCAGAACAAGATCAAACACCAACAGGAGAATATTACAGGTTTTTTTGGGGGGGCATAACACACACATTTAGCTGTGTTGCTCAGTCTACAGAAGTAACATCCTTCCAAGTTCTACCCCAATGCAAAAATGACTGATCAGGCTTTCCAACCATGTTTAATTCAACACCAACTGGGATTATTAAAGGCAAGAAATAATCCACCAAACTCTGTCTTCCTTACTTTTTCTTTAGTTAATGTTTTTATAGTTCCAGATTCTATCACATGGTTGTTTGGTGACAGAGTTTAGCAAGCAACTCGGTTCATATAAAATATTTATGGAAAATTGCTTCATTCAGAATGAAGAAAGGAGGACAATAGTTACATGGACAAACAGAGAAGATGAGAAGTTTGATCCCAGTGAAGCTAAACTTCACGTCTTTCACTCCATTTATTTTAATCTTTTAATATAGCAATCTTAGTATGATATGTTCAGTACTTTCAAGTAACCTCTGTAATTGATACCTAAATTGTTGATCCTTAACCAGGAAGGTAATTCAACTCTTTAATGACCCCTGCTGGTAGAATTAGGTACAACTCCCAAAATTTTGAATCATCAGAATCAGAAAACTTTATAAATCCCAGAGGAAATTGTGTGCGCACAGTCACTCCTTACCAAATAAAGAAGAATGAGATAGAGATAAAAAAATACAATAAGAAATTAGTTACAATAATCTATATGTTCTGATACAGGATATGATAAACATTAAAAATGTAAATGTAGTCATCATGGCGGGTTTAATTAAAACAAAGACAGAACCAAGAAACTCCTGAGCAGCTCTCGGTGTTCTCTTTGACTTATTGTGATACTTTTTTATTGCTTTTTATCTGAATTATCTTAATAAGAACTCAGCAAATAAAGAAAAAGATGCTTTGTTGTTAGAAGCAGGTACCTGTGACTGGGTGCCTGCAGGTGCATGAAGTACTTTTTCTTTGCCAGCATCATGGTGTATGCGAGCTGAAGGACATTGTTATGGGTGTTGAGGGGTTTAGGTTTTCTTGGTAGAAATGTGCAGATCCACGTTGGGTGGCTCATCTGCTGACAGCCATTTATTACACAAAACATATTTTTTGGAAAGCCAAGTCCTTCATCACTATGCAAGAGAAACTTTAACTCCTGTCTTTATAGTTAAGCTTAGCCTGGCTCTCATTCGTGTGTGTGTGTGTGTGTGTGTGTGTGTGTGTGTGTGTGTGTGTGTGTGTGTGTGTGTGTAGGCAGTGGACAGCAGTCTGTAACCGGAGTGGAGAGTGCAGAAGATGCCAACAGCTACTGGCAGATTCGTGGGAAGCCCAACCATCCATGTCAGCGGGGGTCAGCCATCAGGTGTGGTCAGGCCATCCGGATTACCCACATGAAGACTGGTCGAAACCTTCACACACACCGCTTCAGCTCCCCGCTGTCTAATAACCAGGTCAGACTATAGTACTCAGTGTTTTACTCTGTAGTTTTGTTAGAACTTTGGTCACAGCAGAGTCTCAGACTCAGGGAGTTCAGAGATGATCTGAAATGGCACCCGGGGAACATGGGACACATTCGTTACTGATTCCTGAAGCATTTTATATATAAAGTAGAAAGAACTCCATCTATCAGCTCACCCTGAAATCCACAAAGCAGGTAAAAGCTCTATCATGCAAAGAAGAAGCCAGATGGGAACAGGATCCATAAACACACCCTCTTCTCTGGACCAAAGTTAATTTAAAATGGTCTGAGGCAACGTGGAAACCTGTTCTGGGGTCAGATGGATGAAGATGTGGACTAGTTTCTGGAAAGCATGGAGGGCGTGTCCTGTGGACTAAAGAGGAGAGGGAGCATCCAGCTTGTTATCAGTGGACAGGTGAACAGCTGCATCTCTGATGGTATGGGGCTGCATTAGTGTGTGTGTGGATGGAGGGAGGGATTCTGTATTACATGCCACCTCTTGGAGGCTTTTTCCAGAACCTCATAAACAGCCATTCCTGCTGATGCACAAGTCAAAGTTAATCTTTCTTGTCTTTAAGACAATCTCAGAAATGAACTGCTGACATTTATTCTGGTCCGTCAGACCGAACTCACCTTATCCCTTCTGGCACAGCTCTTTGTAACTTTGTTAAAAATGTAAATATATTTTATTTGTATTTTAAATTTTGTGCAATTCTGTGATTTAGCTTTGTTATTAGAACTTTTAGAAAAGTCGTTGTTCTCTCGTTGACTGTAATGATGTTTAATAAAAGTACATGTGTGATTCCTACAGGAGGTCAGCGCCTTTGGAGAGAACGGTGAGGGTGATGATCTGGATGTGTGGACGGTTCAGTGTGACGGCGCTCACTGGGAGCGCGATGACGTTGTACGCTTCAAACACCCGGGGACCGACGTCTTCCTGAGTGTCACAGGCGAGCAGTACGGCCACCCCATCCGAGGCCAGCGTGAGGTGCACGGCATGAGCTCCCCTAACCAGCACAACTGGTGGCGCACCATGGAGGGCGTCTTCATCCAGCCTAGTCAGGAGCTCCTCCGCCACGATGAGCTTTGACAGCATCACCCGGACTTGTTGGACATGTTAACCTTATTTGTTGTGGGGTTTTATAGCGGGTCTGAAGTATTGGATGAATTTCGTGAGGGAGAATCATGAAAGCCTCAACAAAACTGGTGATATATTTTTGCAATTTGCAGCTGTTTTTGAGACTTTTTAAAGAAAATATCTAGGTTACTGCTGCTGAGACCGGCGGCGGTTGGCCTGGATCGCAGACCGGCGGCGGTCAGGCGATCTGGATCGCAGACCGGCGGCGGTCAGGCAGTCTGGATCACAGACCGGCGGCGGTCAGGCAGTCTGGATCGCAGACCGGCGACGGTCAGGCGATCTGGATCGCAGACCGGCGGCGGTCAGGCGATCTGGATCGCAGACCATCGCCGGTCAGTCGGTCTGGATCGCAGTCCACCGGCGGTCGGTCTGGTTCGGAGACCACCGGCAGTCGGTCTGGATCGGAGACCATAACAGTTTTCTAAACAGCTGACTCTTCATTTCCCATGTTGCAACACCATTCTTTTCTTTGGATCCCTGAAACTCCACAGTGCAGCCGTCCTGTTATTAAACTGCACCCTCTGATGACATCCCTCTGACATCATCAGTGAGCTTGTTTTGTTTGCACCTGGTGATTCTGGTTGTTTGATCAGGTCTAGATATTGTCCCAAAGACACTTTTACTACTTTTCTTCAGACGTTCACATTTCTGTCTCTGACTGGTTGAAACAGATCAGCTGACTTAGACCAACAGCGGCTCTTTAGTGGAGAGAGAAGTGTTAAAGGTTGACCTGGTCTGACTGGTTTAGTTAGCATGTTGACAAGAGTAACATCTGTCCAGACCACACTAACCGAGGTCGATGAACAACTCATTCAGTCTGATTAATTCAAATCTGGGAAATCATAATTAGAATAATCTGATGGAAACAGAGCTATTATTGCTTCTAAGTCCCATTTCTGCTTCCTTACGTCCGTAAATAGCGACGTCCGTTTCAAACGTCGTCATACGTCGCCGTCCTCTTACTTCGTGCATCTTTTGGGTTGCTATGGTTAAGTGAATTCCTCCACTAGTGGGCAGTGATGAGTTCAGTGTTCACTCCCGCTCAGACACCTGTTGGTGGCGGCGGTGCGGCGCTATGAAGATGTTTCCAACAGCACAACATGCCCTAAACTTTCTTCAAAATCTCACACAACTTCTACAGTTGTGTTCGTTATCATTCTTCTTCTGCTTTCCCCCCTGCATTCCTGATCCTCTTCTTCTCTGGTTTGTGTCTTTCACTGGACGCATGTCAGCTTTTCTGCTCAGCACTGTCCCCGCGTTTTCCAGTGGTATTGATCCGTCTTCTGCGTCAAGCGACGGATGGCTAATCTCTCTGAAAACCGACCAAATTACGCGCGTAACCGACGGATGAAACTGTCCATCAGTCTGCGCCTCCGACTTCTGCGTTGAGCACGAAAGGAACTTTAGTCTGTGATGAAGTAGTGTTCACATCAGAGAGGTCTGAGGGTTTTCCAGGTTAATTCTAGCGCGGTTATTGTCTGCTCAAAGTTGGATTTCTTGATGGGACTGCTGACTTTATTTAAAAAATGGACAATCTTCAGGTATGAAATGTGAAATCAATGCAGCAAACCAACTCTTTAGTTTAAGTTTTCTGTTCCTTACCACTGTTTACTTCCTCCTAATATAAATTATTTATTTATTTTTAGAAGTACTGAAGCTTTGGCCATCATCAGCAGGAACACCTGAAAACTTCATTTATTTACGGTCTCCACTTGGTTGAGCTGCATATAAAACTTCCATCAGCTTCATGGTTAAGAGAGCTGAAATGAATGCGAGGAAGGCAGGAGAGTCAAGCTGTGAAGAACATCAGTGGAGGAGTCTGAATCTGGGCTCATGTGAGGTTCATGGGTCACTGGTTTGTATTCAGCAGAAACTTTGTATGTTACATGAAACAAAATGTGGTTTTGCAAGTCGTCACAATAATTTTCCCCCCAAATAAACAGAAAATAAATGTGAATCCACCCCATTCTTCACTTTAAGCTCAGCCACAGCAGCCTCGGGGTAAAAAAACCCGGAGTTTAGTTTCACTGTTATCTTACAGGCCGCATGCAGGAAATACTTCTTTCTTTTCCTGTTTAATCAGCAGAAAATAAAGTCCAAGCATCACCTTGGGTTTTACCTTCAGTTATACATGAGCCGTGGTATCATAGCTGAATAACAGAAAAACAGCTCAGAAAGGTTAAGATTGGATGAAAAATACACTGATTGTTGACACTGAATGTATTCTTACAGTTCAGACCTGTGGTGTGTTCCGGAAAATATAGTCTGGAAGAAATTTAGGGCTTTTATTGAAGTACATTAAATGAGATTTTAAGAAGAAGAAGAAGACAAGGAAACAATAATTCAAACATGATTGTCGTGACTTTATCGCAGACTACAGCAACGCAGGAAAAGTAAATAAAATAAAAAAGGTGCGGGTGTGGAACCCCCTCAAGCGAAAGTTGTGGTTAAAACTCCACCATCCTCCACGTGGGGCGGCGCCCATGTGTTCCATCAACATGCTTTTTATTCTCAAATCCATCCACGGAGTCAGCAGGCTTATCTCTAGACGTCTCCATGTCCGTCATAACAGATAAATGACGGATGTATTGGGCATGTAATGCCCCGCATGCGTGAAAAATATTAACGAGTTACCCCCGTAAACGCGTTATATTTGGCAGTCCTAGTTTTTATATTAACAGGTTAAGAAAAACCGTGAAATGTTAAAGTTATGCACAGAAAGGTTGGAGGGGACTGGGCTTAATGGGCCGAGGAAGCTGGACGGTTTTGGAACAAAAAGGGCCCAAAATAACGCCCATTATTTCCTGTTCCTCAGATGAAATCAACCACACGGTCACGTGACAATAGACGCCATTTAAAAGTGAAAATGGAACACAATTATATAAATTGTAATATATAGTCATAATTCAGATGTGACGTCGACTTCTCTTGTCCCGGGGGCACCTGGAGTGGGTCAGTACATAGTTTACACAAGAACGGATTATCCTGGGGCCAGATAAATTAATCTCTGTGCAGAAAAGCCAACATGAGCTTTATTTTCTGTATCTCAGTCACATCTGCACCAACCTGATCTTTACTTCCATTTATAGCCAAAATATATTGGCGAGAATGTTGTTGTTCATTATTTGCAAGTAAAAATATCATTAGCTCCACAGCTATAGCGGTCCAAACATCCTCCTGTGGGCCCCATGTTGCTGCTTAATGAGCTTCTGCATGTTGGACCCCAGTCCTCTTATGGATGAAGCTCAGGATCTGTACCCCGGTCCTCTCATGGATGAAGCTCAGGATCTGTCCCCAGTCCTCTCATGGATGAAGCTCAGGATCAGTACCCTGGTCCTACCCTGGTCCTCTCATGGATGAAGCTCAGGATC
>JBAMHW010000012.1:32398381-32409008 GCA_037177495.1 Rhadinocentrus ornatus | reverse complement strand
CGGGGTCTTGTTCACGAGTGAGGGAAGGATGGAGCAGGAGATCGACAGGCGGATCGGTGCCGCGTCTGCAGTGATGCCTGTGTCTGTGGGACAAATTTTAAAAAATACAATAAAAATACTAATCTAGTGGTCTATGGAGGTAGCAAAATTGAAACAACTGGTTTTGCTACACTGCGCCTTTACCTAAATGGACAGCAACACACACTACCTTTTCTCCTTGTGGACCGTGATGTAATACCACTACTGGGATTTCGGGCATGTGTGCAGCTAGGCCTAGTTACACTGAGCCCTCATGTTCACCAGATTAGTACAGAGACTAACAATGACTTTATCAAAGATGTCCGTGGTCTATACAGCGATGTGTTCAGTGACGAGCTTGGTGAACTCCCACTAACATACTCCATGACTTTGGCTCCAGCAGTACAACCAGTCATCCTACCAGCACACCGCATTCCACTGGCTACGCAAACATGAGTTAAAGCAGAACTCGACGACATGTCAAACAAAGGAGTTATTACCACAGTCTCTGAGCCCACAGACTGGGTTCCATCAATGGTATTGGCACACAAAAAGGACAAGGAGGAGATAAGGTTGTGCATTATTCCCAAACACTGATTTAAGGAGACCCCACTACCCAATGCCCAGCATTGAAGTGGCCACAACAATGTCAGGTGCAACACTGTTTTCAGTGCTTGATGCAAAAAGTTCATTTTGGCAGATAAAACTTGATCACAAGTCATCAATGCTAACTACATTTAGCACACCTTTCAGGCGAAATAGGCATGCCATTTGGCATAAACTCAGCAAGTGAAGTTTTCCAGCTATTTGCCAGCTACCCTTGTGCCATCATTGTCAATGACATCATCGTGGGAGGATGTGATGCTGCAGAACCCTACGCTAATCTAAAGAAAGTGCTTGACCGTGCACGGGAGATCAAACTTAGGCTAAACCCCCAGAAGTGTAAGTTTTGTCTCAACCCAGTTTGCTATGTGGGACACATGTTCACAAAGGAAGGCCTTAGAGCCAACCCCACAAAGACTGAAGCAGAACATGACAAACATACCAGTCCCTCAGGACCCCCTTGCCATACATCGTTTCCTTGGCATGGTGAACTATCTTGGGAAGTTCATCCCAAATCTCAGCAACATTACAGCACCACTCAGACAACTTACTCATAAGGACGCTGCCTGGTGTTGGCTTCCACAACATCAGCAAGCATTTGATCATCTCAAATCCTGCCTATCCAGCTCACCGGTCCTGTCATACTTTGATGTAAAAAAGCCAGTGACATTGACCTGTGATGCGTCACGTGACGGACTGGATGCTGCATGTTTACAGGATGAAAAGCCAATAGCATACGCATCTCACACGCTTACGGACATAGAAATGTGTTACGCACAGATCGAAAAAGAACTGTTGGCAGTGGTTTTTGCATGCACTAAGTTTAGGGACTACATCTATGGGAAGCATACAGTTGTCGAAACAGACCATCAGACCCTTGTTACAATCCTAAAAAAGCCGATCCACAATGCCACACAGAGGATGTTACTGCGGTTACAAGCTTATGACATCACACTTGTCTACAAGAAGGGTAAACACATATACCCCTGATACCTTATCACGAGCCCCAAGCAGCAGCGCTTCCCAAACAAAAAATGCGAACGACAACTTTGAGTAATGTCTGTCAGCTACATCTCCACTGCCAGGCTGGAGGAGCTACGTGCCCAGACAGCAAGGAACCAAGCCCTCCAGACACTCAGCACTGTGATTCAGAATAGTTGGCCAACAACGAACAAAGACATTACCAAAGAACTGCTTTCTTGCTCAGTATGTAACAGTACCCGACCACACCAACAGAAGGAACCCCTACAACCACATCCAGTTCCTTCCCTGCTCTGGCTCACAGTTGCCACAGACATGTTTGAGTGGCATGGTCAACAATACATGGTGCTGGGGACGGGACACGTCTTCAGTCGCTGTAATCACAAAGCTTAAGAGACATTTTTCTGTCCATGGAGCTCCTCACACCCTGATTTCCGACAATGCAAGGCAATATACCAGTCAGGGTTTCAAAGATTTCGCTGAGCAGTGGGACTTTGTTCATGTCACTAGCAGCTCGAATACCCACAGTCGAATGGACTAGCCGAACGGGCAGTCCGCAGCGCCAAACAACTAATGGAAAAGTCTCAGAGACAGGACCAATGTTTCTCGGGGTGGCGTGGCTCAGCAAGGTAGAACGGTCGTCTTGTAACCTGAGGGTTGCTGGTTCGATCCTTGGCCAAGTCAAGTTCATCTCGAAGTGTCCTTGGGCAAGACACCCCTAATTGCTCCTGATGGGTCGTGGTTGAGCGCTTGCATGGCAGCTTCCGCCATCAGTGCGTGAATGTGATGTATACTGTAAAGCACTTTGAGTATCATTCCAGGTACAGAAAAGTGCTATACAATACAGACGGTGACAAAACATTAAGCTCAGCTGCACAACGGCTAAAGTCCAGACAAGCGTGCTCAACTTTTCCTGTCAACACCACACTGTTAGCGTCGTCATGTTGCAGACAACAAAGGGACACGACCGCCTTGGCCCAGTGCAGCAGGAATGCAGAGAGCTACGCTCCTACATCATGGTATCTAACGGAGGAGTCTACAGGAGAAATAGTCGCCATATCCTGCCTGTTGCCGAACCACCACCACCTCAACAGGTCATTTTAATCAACCGACACTGTCTTGCCAAACACTCTTCCCTCTACACCAGTATGAGTATTAAATTTGCATATTGTTTGCTTAAAGGTATAAAGGTGAATGTAATTTATAGTTTTTTCATAAGGATAATCTTACTGGTTTTCTACAAGTTGGTAACATTACAATGTACACCACTAATCTCCTTTAAATGTGAATGTCAACTATGTGTAGACATATTAAATCCTTCCAATATTGACATTTATAAATAAAATATAGATCCATCCTCCATCACGCGATGAATAGAGCAGTCTCTACTTTGTGTTTGATGGAGAAAGAAAACGGAACAGACATGAGAGAAGGATCAGATGAAAATGATTTCCAGTTAAAGTGTAGAAACAGTGTCTCTGTGTGTGCTGTCTGCTCTTCTCTCCTGGAGACGTCATGTCCGGGAGCAGCGCCACCGCTCCGTCTGACGGTGATCAGCGAATGCACACGAGCGCCACACATCCGCGCAAACACATACATACGTCACTTTTACTCTCTTCCTCTGTCGTTCCAAATGGACATAATTATTCCTTTTACATTTTCATCAACCCTTCTCTGTATGAGTAGCATAGCGAAGGGTGCACACTTGGTGGCTCTCACCTGGTTTAGGCATACATTTCACGCACACGCTCACCAGTTGTCGCGGGGTGTGGTTGGCGGGCCGCATCATGCATGGTTTGGCAAAACCGAGCAGAAGGTTTTACTGCCCTTAAATAGGAATTACTTGATCATGTTCCTGGACCAGGGGACTTGGATCAAGGTGTTTTGTGTTGCCACTAATTGGGGGGAATTAAAATTTTGGCAGAGGTGTATTTCAGTAGGAAAATACAGTTGTTTTTCATTTGAATACTGAGCCTAGTGGGAGGGGTTAATGGTATAAAAAGAGGGATCCTCACTGTGATGAGGGCAGTGCTGGGATGGACATAGGAGGTAACTGATCTGGATCTGTTTAAACTGGACTCTGGCCTAGGTGAACTATCTTAACTACTTGTTTTCACAGGAGGTGAGCAAATAAATGTCACAAGCATTTTACATCTTTCGCTTGCCTGAGTTTGTTTTACTCTAAGAAGGAAATGGAAGGAACCCGGTGACACGTCATCTCAACCAGGTTCAATTAAAGAAAATACTTTTTCTTTAAAATAAGTCAGGTCCATAATTATTGGATTATTTAATAGAGACGCAAACAGATGCATCAGTACATTTAATGTGTAGGCTAATAAAAAAATTCCTAAAGTGTTTTATTGTCCATCAACACCTACAAAGAAGCTGCCCCGAACACATTTTGTCCCAAGCGTATCTGACTATCAGCCCACAACCAATAACAGAAAATCTGAAATCTGCTGACTCACTGTTAATATTGATGAATGATGGTTAAAAATTATCCTTCTCACTTTCAATAAGATGATTTAGTTCAGGAAGACAGGGTTTCCTGTTCTTAGCTGACAGGAGGCAGCCGGTGTGGTCTTCAGCTTCTGGAGCCCATCTGCTTCCAGGCTGGACCTGTTGTGTGCTCAGAGATGCTGTCCTGCAGACCTTGGTTAGAACCAGTGCTTATTGGACTTCCTGTTGCCTTTCTATCATCCCATTCTCCTCTGACCTCCGACATCAACAAGACATTTTAATCCAGTCAACTGCTGCTCACTGCATGTTTTCTCTTCTTTAGACTATTCTCTGTAAACCCCAGAGATGATTGTGGGTGAGAATACCAGAAGATCAGCACTTTCTGAAATACCCAGACCAACAACCATGCCATGCTCAGTCACTTAAATCCCCTTTCTCACTCATTCTGATGCTCAGACTGAACTTCAGCAGGTCGTCTTTGCCATGTCTACATGAACTGAGCTGCTGCCATGTGATTGGCTGATTCGTGTTAAACATGTGGAACTGATAAAGTGGACGGCGGTGTCTCCTGCTTTAGTCACTAGCATACCAAAGCTAATTAAATTAGCTGCTGTGTTAGCACATCTGCATTCAGTGGCAGATTGTGTGCTGCCTCCTCCTACTGGTGACTGGGTTGTTACAGCAGTTCTAGGCTTCGTCATACACTGGACATCAACTGTACAAGACATTTGACCTCACAGAGACTTCCTGGAATATTAATGAGTGGTTTAGTGTAATAACTGAGCCTATAAAAGGGGCCTGACTTTGACCCTAAGCTTGTGTGATCTGTAACCTTTAACTAAAAATGGACTTTAGACTGTGGAAGTCTAAGGAAGGAGATCAGGTTCAGAAATCAGATCCACAGATCTGTAATGTCTTAGTTCGCTTGTCTTACTCTATTTCTTGGCATTGGAACTGAACGGCTCGTAATTATGGGTTATGCATCTCGACTCTACAAAAGAAGAAAAACATCAATTTCAATGATAAAAAAAAACTTTATAATGGAGGTTTTAATCTTATTAAATCACAACCGGGTTAACTAGACGGGACACTGGAACTACACGAAGTACGCTGCCAAGGCAGCCATTTTGTCTTTAGGTTTTTTAGGATTGCCACGACGTCCCCGGCCTCGGCCCTTCCCTCCTCGCCTCGCAGCCCCCCCTCGGTGCATGGCATGCCTCATTGTGGCATGTTTGAGCTCCACTAAGTCCTGGAAGACCTGATCACAGAAAACACAGCCAGTGTGCTGTGTCTCGCCAGCAGGGAGGGGGGTCCGAGTCTTGTTGAAGTCCACCAAAACCAGAGACGCGTCACACATGTTGCAGCTCTCCTGAGCGACCTAGGAAAAAACATAAAAGCAAACTTTTGCTGATAGTATCAGGACAGAAATGAAGTTATTTGTCATTGGAGGAGATTTTCTTACCTGCACTTTGTGTGCATGTTCAAAAAAATGCACAACCACGTTGCACTTATTACAGGCCATCCTCCATTTTGGTCCTGATGTTGGATCCAGCACCAGGACGCCACAATCACACTCCACACACTGCCCAATGCCTAGAGAGTTGAGGGAATGCTGACAGGATGGATGGGTGCACTCGTTGCAGCCCATGCCTGCAAACAGAAGACAGAAAAACTGAATCCCAGCATCTGAGCTGTTCGTCTCCGTCAGCCAATGAGGTCAAATTCACATCCAGGAGGTTTACCTCTTCCACATACGTAGGACAAACTGTCCTAAATAACCACAACCTGACCCCCGAAACATTGTTTGGTCATCCTAAAGTGAACATCACTGCCACAATTAAGATTTATTTTTATTATATACTAAACTCTGATGTATTATACATTAAACAGTAAGAAGAAAAGACAAAAGGAGATGAAGTAATGTGATGAGCAACCTTTCTTCATGTCTCTGAATGGTGGGTTACTAAAGCAGTAGGGGCAGAGGGGGTAGCTTTTGCCCCGGGCCCCAGAGGTCCAGAGGACAAGCTCAAAGTCATCCAGAGGACAGCGGAGCTCCTTGTACAGCTTGATGGCTCCGTTCTGGGGAAGACTGTAGGTCTCATCACAGTGGGAGCAGTGGAGCCTGCTGGGCTTGGCCTGCAAACACATCCAGGTCAGTTTTCAGAATTTTTCTACAGAACAAAACAGCTTTAATTAAATCCTCATCCAAACAGCTCTTACACTGCAGCTGCTCATTAAAGAGCCCCGATTAACTGTCATTTACACCTTATATCCAGACTTATTTACAGTTCCTCATGTGAACGGTAAACTCTGCTTTTATGAGCATAAATAAATGATCACATACAGATGATCAATGCACTTCATTAACTGATCGTCAGCCAGTGTGACCTCCTCCATGAGGGAGGATTTACAGGAAGTAAGTGTTAGATCAGGTGTGTGATAACACACTGACAAGAAGGAAAGACATCAGCAAAGATCTTCGACAAGCAGCTGTCATCATGTCATCAGTCTGGGAGGAGTTATCAGGTCTTTTTCACGCTAAAACCCACAGTTCTATGAGTCAGAACTCAGTAAATGTAAATAAAAACAGAATCCAATGATTTCCAAATCTCATCACGTTTTATTCCTAGTAGAAGATAAATAACATATCAGATGTTGGAACTGAGACATTTTACCATTTAAATGGAAAATATGAGTTGATAGTGAATCTTATGGCAGCAACACGTATGTAGAAAGTAGTTCCAGGGTGATGTTTAGCACTGTGTAGCAGGACATGGTGTTCAAGGAAAATGAGCTTTGGTCCAGAGAAGATGGCGCTGGGTCTGGATCCTGTTCACACCTGGCTTCTTCTTTGCATGATGGAGTTTTAACCTGCATTTGTGGATTTCAGGGTGAACTGTGTTCACAGACAGTGATTTGTCTTTTCCAGTAGAGAATCATGTCTGCCTGACGACCCCAAGGTCACGAGCATCCAGCTTTGTCCCATGCACACAGAGATTCCTCCTGATTCTCTCAATCTTTTGATAATATTTTTAATTGTAGATGGTGGGATCTTCAAAGTCTTCAGAATTTTACATCAACGAACATTTTTCGAAAATTGTTCCACAATTTTTGGACCCATTTGTATCAGATTGGTGAACATCTGTCCACCTTTCCATCTGAGAGACTCTGCCTCTCTGAAATGTTCTTTTTGTACCCAGTCATGTCACTGACCTGTTGCCAATTAACCTAGTCAGGTAGCAAATGCTCCTCCAGATGTTTTTGATTTGTACCAGTTACTTTTCCAGCCTTTTGTTGCTCCTCTTCCAACTTTTTCCAGATGTGTTGCTGCCATCAGATTCACAATCAGCTCATATTTTCCATAAAATGGTCAAAATATCTCAGTTTCAACATCTATGTTGTCTATGGAAAAATTTATTCTGCTGTACACAGCACCCCAACTTTTGTGGGATCGGTGTTGTAAACCACTGTTTCCCAACCTGGGGTCCAGGACCCCCAAGGCAGTCCCCAAAGATCACATTGGGTCCCTGAGGCTTTGAACATTAGAGCCATTGTGATTAATGTCCACAAATTGTCCCTATTTTAAGGAAAAGACGTAAGGATGTATGTTGTTCATTTAACTTTGGTTTTATCTAAAGACAGGACTCAACCAGAATAGGTGAGAATCTCACTTTTGAAAGCATAAAACCAGCCATAAAACCATGGTTTCAGGACAGGGTGGAGCAGGGGGTCCATGGCATTTTAGTATATGTATGAAGGGGGTCCCTGAGGGAAAAAGACTGGGAACCACTGTTGTAAACAACAGTTTAAGTGCTAACTATGTTTGGATAAACAGCTAGAATAAGATTTAAGACAATGCCAGAGTTCATGTTTAACTAACTTTCAGATACCTTCATAATGTGAGAAAGTTCCCTGACACCAAAGTGGGTCTACGCAGACCCAGTCTACATTCTCGGCCACACAAAGCCATCTCTGCATGTACACATCAGTATTTCACAAAGATCGTCTAAATGACCACACAAGCCACTAAGCATTGATTCAAATACAGAAGACCTCATGATTCATTCATCAAGGTAAACATGGTTCTGTCCTCTAATGGAAATGATAATTAAGGAGTCCTGCCAGCCAAACTTTGAAGGTTAGATCTCAAAAGTCAGACATCATCTGGTCCACGAAAGCACATCCAAAGTGCTCTGGTCATTTAAAATGACAGAGGGTTGACAACTGAATCAGGATATGACTAATATCATGGACAGCGCTGTAAAAACTGGCCTTTATTTCTAATAGGAAAGCAGGAAATATGACTTTTATTTATTAAACCATGTTGGAATGATGATGGTGGATGGTGATGTACACCAATGGGAGTGGAATCAGACTTCCTGGCATTGAAGGCCGCCATATTTCTCTGCATCATTCTTATAAAAGTAAGGCGAGATGAGGGCAGAGACGTCCCATCATCCTGTGATTAACCTTCCCTCTGAGAAACCACCTGTCTGCGGTTCACGGACTCAGGTTTTCCCTTCAACTTGTTGCTTGCCAGTGTATGCAGCATGTTAAGAGGAGATTAAAATTTCTGACTGAGACGCCTGCATTCCCCACATTCCAGATATACCGTACACTAGAGGGTGGAGTTTTCAGAGATCCCTTCTGGATTTTCCCAGCAGCTCCACAGCAGAGATGTGGAGTACTAAAACATGGACGCTCCAGTCAGACGCTGAACTTTCTGGGGTTAAAGCAGACCACATTGCTGGAGCTTAAAGAGCAAAAAAAAGAGAAGCTAATTCGGAGTTTTGCATTTAAACATCAGAGGCTAAACATCTGGCATGTCATGTTTAACTCAGTAGTAGCAATAAACTGTCTAACAGGTTGCCGGGGCTCTTCTATCTGAGCTGTCTGACAATCAGAAATCCTGAATATATTATGCATTACAGCAGGGACGTCCAATGTCCCCCCCAGAGACGCCCCCAGAGGATCCAATCTGACCTGCGGGATGAATTTGGTAAACGTGAAAATTACACAGAAAACAAAATACCTGTTATTTTTATTGAAAGTAATTCTAATTCCTAATTTACCTGCAGGAGGTCGTCCAAACTAACCTGGTTCCATAAAACCAGGACCAAAGTGGGAGGAAGACTACTTCCTGTAAAATTCTGCTTCATGTTCAGTGATTGTTTGGTGAATCATTTCTTTGTATTAACAATGCTTCTTGCTTATAAATCCGATACTACTGGAAAGTTTTACTTCCCTTTTAAATGGAGCCACATTTGGAAGGAAAATGCATCTGTGGGATGAGCAGCTAATAAATTACTCCACTCCATCGCGTTTGTGATTTACGTCTAGATCCACAGTTCTCAAACTGTGGTACTCACGCTCCCTCTAGTGGTACGGAAAAGAATTTTCCGACATCAACCAATATACAGATTATGCTCCAAGTAATCTATAAATCACAGATAATATTAAATAAAAACCGTCATATCTTTGGTTTTTCTGGTGCATCAACATCAAACAGAAACTGGGAGAGTTTCAGACATGATCTTTCTAGTGAAGCTGACAGCAGCTCCAGGTCCCCTAGTTGCATTGCTGTTAAGATCACAGATCCCTGACGGAAAACGTCTCTGTCCTTACACTCTGTAATGTGTAAAAGATGAAACTCTGTGATGAAGACTTCTGCTCGCCTGCTGTGATAAACTTAAACATACGGATGTATCAAAGTTCAGATCTGAAATTATCTCACAGTTTCTGCTAAATGTCGATAAACTATGGAAAACCAGATATGATGGTCTGATGACATGAAAATATTTGGTTTTGATTATTTGTTAAGGCAAAAACTCGGGCATTGGAGGAGTTTGGAGAGGCCGTGGAAAATGACTTCCGGACAGCTTCAAGGAGATTCTGGTCCACCATCCGGTGGCTCAGGACAGGGAAGCAGTGCTCCGTCAACACTGTGTACAGTGGGGATGGGAAGCAGCTGACCTCAACTCGGGACGTTGTGGGTCGGTGGAGGGAATACTTCAAAGACCTCCTCAATTGCGCATGGTGGCCAGGCCTTTGCCCTTAGGGCTCAGTCAGGCTCAGCCCAAAAGGGTGACATGACGTGGGCGCAACACCTGCAGGAGGGGCCATAGGGGTCGGGTGCAGTGTGAGCTGGGCGGCTGCCAGAGGCGGGGGCTTGGCGGTCTGATCCTCGGCTGCAGAAGCTAGCTCCGCCAAGCGGGTGTGGGCATGCTCATTGCCCCCGACTTGCCACCTGTACGTTGGGGTTTTACCCCGGTGGACGAAAGGGTAGCCTCCCTCCGCGTTCAGGTGGGGAGACGGGTCCTGACTGTTGTTTGTGCTTATGCACCAAGCAGCAGTTCAGAGGACCCACCTTTTTTGGAGTCCTTGGAGGAGGTGTTGGAGGGCACTCCTTCCGGGGACTCGCTCGTTCTGCTGGGGGACCCTGATCTAAATCCAACTAGTGTTTTGTTGTTGGACTTCTGTGCTTATCATTGATTGTCCATAACGAACACCTTGTTCAGGCATAAGAGGGTCCACATGTGCACCTGGCACCAGGACACTCTAGGCC
>JBAMHW010000012.1:32386216-32398281 GCA_037177495.1 Rhadinocentrus ornatus | reverse complement strand
GAAGTCTGGGTTTTCCTGCTTAGGCAGCTGCCCCCGCAACCCGACTCCGGATAAGCGGCAGAAAATGGATGGATGGATGATTTGTGTATTCTTTTTTTCCAATATGTTGATAAAAAAGCTTAAAGTAGAAAAAATAATCGGATCATGTAGGTCAGGTTGTGCTGGTGGAAAAAAATAAACCAAACGTGGCTATGCTAAACATTATGTATCTAAAAGTATTCAAACTACTAAACTCGTCTCAAACTCTCAGGGTTAAAAGGACTTTACTGAGAATTTAAACATCAGTTCTGGTGATAAACTCTGATTACAATGATAGCTGCCACCACTCTACAATAAATAATATTTTATCTGGAGCTAACCTGTCTGATGGAAAGGTTTTTGTCTCTACTACATGGCAATCACTGGTCTAAGCTATCTGTTGGGCTAAAACAAACTTGGTTCTGCTTGTCGGGTTGTCCGAGATCACTGTACTCAGCAGGAACGTCTCTAATGTGAGAGAACAGACAACAAGACAGATTTTTCTGTAATTCTATCATGATTCTATCACTCATGTTTGGCTGGGTGGTTAGCATAGTGTTCTATGGCGTGATAGATTTACTTTTACTTCACTAGGTCTGTAAACATGTTGATGATTCACCTCACCAACTGATGAAATGTCAGTGGTCTGCAGCTCATATCTTGGATGTGTGTGTTATTTATTGAGTTTATAAAACACCAGGATGTTGCTGAGAATCAAACATGTGGCTATCTTGTCTGAAGTGTGACTCCTCACCTGAATGTACTTCATGAAGCGGTGGCATTTTCCACAGCGGGACAGAGGCTTTCCAGTGGCAGCGATGGGTGAAAAGGAGACCTCCATTAACTCATCCATACCTGAAACACACAACAGATGAACTTTATTCCAAAGCTTTCTTCTTGCAGCTTAAATGCAGCACTTGTGTGAGCAGATACGTTGTGTAGAAAAGAACAGCTGTGTGTCGGAGGTACAACATTACTACTCATTTATTCTATGTTCTATGTTATTTCTAGTTTCCAGTCCTGCTTCTGTGAGCCGCCACCACCCTGCTAGATGTCCTCTGTCTCCATCTCTAGCCTGTTTGTCTCCTGAAGAAGCAACTGGAGACTGAACCAGAACAGGGCTGCAGGTCCAGCAACAACTATGGTGGATTATTCAGCATCTTTTTAACACCAGCTTGAGTCAGAAAAAAGTTCCTGTGTAGTGGAAAAAATCCTGCCTTGTTCCAGTACCTACAAAATCTCAACTATCTAAACCAAAAAAACTACAGACAAAAGACAAGTTGTGACAAGTAATGTCTCACATCATGTTTCTGATTTGTCTCAATAAGCAGGTGAACTCTTTTAGGCCCCATTACAGTTTGCTTATCGTAATCTTCTTGGAACGGATGTCATCTACCTGTTTCAGAGAGCCCGCTCTCATCTGGACCAATCAGGCAGCACTTTGAGGATCATGTTTTCATTTCTCAATTCAGCTGCTCTGTTATATGAGAAGCTCCATAAACTCCGGGTGGAACCTCCACCACAACCACCTGGATTTCTGACTAGCTAACAAACAGACCACATTTTGTGAGACTGAAAGGTTGTGTGTCTGAGATAGAGGTTAGCAGCACTGGAGCACCACAAGGGACTGTAGCTACTATCACCATTTCTCTTTACACTGTACACCTCACACTTCAACACAACTCTGTGTTCTAGTCCTGTGATCTACAGAAATACTCTGATTACTCTGCAGTTGTGGGGAGTATTAGTGATGGACAGGAAGTTGAGTACAGAGCACTGGTCAGTCAGTTTGAGGTGGTGCAGAAACAATCACTTCATCTTGAGCACAAACAAAAGAGATGATTGTTGACTTCAGGAGGAACAAGAGTAAACAAAACACTGTTTACATCCTGGGACAAGAGGTGGAGGTGGTGGAGAAATCCAATGCAGCACAGAAAAATCTAGACTCTTCTTCTTAAGCTGCTTCCTTTAATGTTAAGTTCAATCTGTTTTGCAGCATCTGCTGGGAGAGCAGAACCAGAGACCTAAAGAAACGGAACAAAATCATCCAGAAGTTTTGGTTCTGTTTTGGGGACTAATCTGGAGCTCCTGGAGCTGATTTTCCAGAGAAGAGTGCTGCACAACCTGCTGAACATGATGGATGATTCTTCACATCCTCTATACAACACAGTGAAGAAAAACTGTGTGTTCAGCCAGAGGCTTCTTCAGGTCCGCTAGAACACAGAAAGGTCCAGTAGGTCATTTCTGCAGCAGACATGAGCCAACTTGGACTGTTAATCAGGAATTATTTCAGAATAAAAAAACAAAAACAAACCCAAACAAGAAAAGAACAAACTTCACAACTTCCCTCTGAGGATAAATCAAGTATTTTCATTTAACATGTAAACAATGTTTAGTACAGTTTGTGTTCCGGTTTGTGTTGCTAATCAGACAAAACTTTGGCTGAGGAGTGAGGAACAAGGATCAGATTACTCAGGACACGTGTGGGGAGAGATTTTAACACCAGGTATGAACACGCATGCACAGCGCTGTGGGGCTGGTGTTTAGGTTATCAGACTGAATAGTACCAGTGATGCTTGCTAGCTGTAGGTGCATTTGTTATTAAAAATGGAAAAAGCACTCCTTCACCTCAAACGACCTTTTTGAAGCTTTCTGACTGACGGTGAACTTACTGGTGATTGAATCCACAAAGTAGTGAAACTTCCTCTTGAAGATATCCAGAGCATGCTGCAGAACCTGTTGGAAGTTGGCCTTCCCCAGAGCAATCAGGTTCAGCTGCTTCTCAACAGCGCTGCGTATGGTCGGCAGCACCAGCTCTGCATCTGCAAAACACACACACACAGAAACCTAGATATTTCAGAGGTAATCTACAAGATCCATTCAGAAAGGGTTCATGTATTTAAATGAACTCCACTACTCTGCTTCCTCAACTAAACACACAAATCCTCATCAGCTGCCGTGGAACGGGTCTGATCTGCCTCAGGTACACAGTGACCGAAATAAAGTTACCTGTCTTGTAGTAGCCGTGTACCAGAACTATGCCGAGGTTGGTTGGCTTCAGCTTGCGTCCGTTCTCTACTGTCACATAGTTTCTCTGGCAGATGTTGTTGATGTGGACCGGGATGCTGGCATCTGTACCTGGACGAAGGAGGATGGGTGTCAGCATGTGTGAAAACCATGACTCAGCTCTGGTTGGATTTACAGTTCATGCTAAATTGGTTGGATTTTATGAAACAAGGACTTTGTCATGTTAAAACAATTTGAAAACTTTTGCTAAATAAAACCACTGACATTTTAATGTATACAAGCAGAAATGAGAGCAGTGTTGGACACTTGCACTGTGAATGGTATATCTAAACGTACCAGTAATGTTACAGCGTGTCTAAATTCACTCTCCAGTAAGCTGTGGTTAATGTGTACATAAGTTAATCCTTGTGCCCTACTCATATTTAGCACCCACTGGTGACCTTCATAGCCAAAAATGTCAACACGCAAAAAAACTGCTATAAATTCAGACATCAGCATTTATTATATGCATATATATATATTTTTATCACTTAAACAACTTCAGATCTGCTCAAAACTACTAGTTTAATTATTGGAAGCATTAATTATTTATTAATGAAACACACAAAACGTGACTTATTTTCCGTATAATAAATATCCAGGGGTTGGGTCTTCGGTGGTGATTAGAGTCTTGGACATGTCAAAGATTAGCACATTAGATTAGATTGTTTATTGTGTAAATTCAGTCAACATGAAAGTTAAAACCGCTACTGGATTTCTTATGAATTTGAGACCAAGTTTATCTACATCATAATTTCATCTGTGTTTAGTTTTCTTTCTGACCTTAGAGATCTGTTTTTCTGACTCGTTTCAATGTCACAGTGACATTCCTGAAGTGAATTCCTACATTCCTGAAGACGCTGCCCTGCCGCATCCCAAGGCTGAGAAACCACATTTCACTACTTTGTGTTCTAGCGTGGAACATCATGTTACAGTTGATCAACACATGCACCATGGCTTATTCTTTTTAGGCAACACTACTAAACTTTCTCAGATTTTCTCAGTGAGGGACCCCCCAATGACGGCTAAAGCTTGTTACGTACACCGCGAGGAGTTTCAAATGTCCGACCAATCACAAAATACTTCTCGGATCCCAATGAGAAGGAAGTTCTGTTTGACCGATGTGTTGAGAACTCTTCTCATTTCCATTCTAGAGCAAAGTTTTGTTCTTGTGGCCTCAAGAACAAGAGAAAAGTTCTTGCTTCTTGCGGAGTATGTACCAGCCTTAATTCTTCATCCTGTTTCTTCTCTGAGATCTCCCCGGCCAGTAAAGGTCAGTCTGCTGTTGACTCGATTCGAATCTCTTGCTCTGTCCCTTTCTCTCTTTATTTTCCTCTCTTCTCCCGATGATGTCCTCTTGGGTTTCTTTGATGCCAGGAACGGTTTTAGGAATGTACACAATAAATGTCAGTGTGCCATAAAAATGAGTCAGAAACACAGATCTCTAAGGTCAGAAAGCCAGAGAGAGTTTTTATGTCAAAAACTTGCATAGGGCTGGTACAATAACACTTATGGGTCAAACTCAGAAGGCAAATTTATTTCTGCTTTCCTGACCCTTCTCTATCTCTCTATCTCTTATTAACCTCCCAAACCAGCAGTCTTACAACAGTGAAGCTCAGCTGGCTTTCTTCCTTAAAAACATTGTGGTTTAGAAGTGATAGCCAGGGCTTTTTGTACCGATGCCGTGTTTCTCCATGAGTGTGATGAGTTCAGCCTCAGTCAGATAGTCGGGGGGGCTAGTCTGCCTTTCAACCAGCTTGATCTCATCGACAGTATAAACATCTCCCCGTTCACAAACTGGCATGGCCTCCTGCAGAGGGATGCCCTGCCACGGCATCACCGAGGTGTAACCTGTGAAAACACAGCGGGACAAAGTTACAGCTGCTGCGAGACTGAACCAGTTCACGTTCAGCTGAAGAACAGGAGGCACTGGAAGCTGGAAACAACCCAGCACAGATACTTTACAACAGATCAGAGCTGAGGTGTTATTAGTTAGAGCACCCACGTGCACACGCCTAACGTGCACACTGATACACAGAAATGACTCATACTGCTTCTTTCTGAGCTGACGTGAAGAAAATGTCTATTTCTGGTGGAAAGGTTTCTCAGGATGAAGATTAGTCTAAAGTTAAGACTAGTCCGGAACCTCACTGGCCTCTGATGGATCCATCAGTATGTTTTTATTATTTCTAAGGTAAGGTTTGATTCCACCTCAGGGGAAGGAAACCGGTTCACCTGAGATCTGCCCGCTTCCTCATGCAGAGTTAAAGAAGTTTTCATTTTAAAAGAATAAAGACTGAACCACAACATTCTGATCTGATCTGCATTTTAAATATAAAACAAACTTAGATTGTGGCAACAAAGAGCGGATGCATCTATGTCACTGTCCCCTCCACCCAAAAGCAGTAGAAGCACAATGCAACTTTAACATTAAACAGCTTAACTCAGATGAGCCTGAGATACATTGAAGGCTTGAAAATCTACTTGTTTTTATGCTGATGATGTTTCTTTGAGCAAAGCCATTAATAAAACTCAAAATCCAGACTTGTGTCTTTACCTGGAGATATGAGTGTTTTTCCTTCACATGAAAATGCCTCTGTACCTATCCTGAAGTCTATAGTAGTTTGTAGGTACTTGCAGTCCTGACTGATGGTGGCGATGAAATGACGCGTGATGTACTCATACAGACGCCAGCCGTCACTTCCTGTGGAACAAAACAAGAGGAGGAAACCTGGTAAGAGGCTGGAAAAGCTGAAGTTAATGTGCGGGTACTAGATATACTGTACATGTTCCCATCAGCCACAGCTGAATGCTTGCTGGGTTAACCGGTGGCTCTGAATTGGCTCTGGGAGGGATGTTGTCACCTGTTCAAGGTGGACCCCACCTCTTACCTGACAGCAGCTGGGACAGGCTCCACCTCTCACCACCAACCCATTTTAAAAAATGGATTAAAAGTAACTTACATTAATGAACAACAAGCTTACATTTCTTTTAATATACTTTAATGCATTTGTTTTATATCACCAATAATTTTTATCATATAGTTTTTTATTGTAATGTATTTACCGCCTGTTGCTGTGTTGACCTGCCAAGGCACTACGGATGAAAACTAGCTACTCTGCCAACTCTGGCACATTTACATTTTAAATTCAAAGTGAAATGTCCACTAATGTGCATTGTCCCTTTTAAATAAATTGAATAAATAAATACAAAGAAATAGTTTAGAAAAACCTTGTGTCCACTACGTCTCCATGTAGCAGTGAGCAATAATTAATATATGAGGGAGAATTTCTTTGATCAGGTCTGAGTTGCTTTTCTTTCTTGCCTCTCAGATAAAATGTTTTTCTCGTTGCTCCAGACTCACCCAGTTCATTCTCTGAGGCAGCATGCATGGGTGTAATAGGAGGATGGTCTCCAGCATCAGTCCCTTTCCTGGGTCGGTTAATTCCAGTAGCAAGCAGAGTTTTAACCTGAGGGAACACAAACCTGCATTTACCTGCAACCACAGAACAGGACTTCCAGAGTCCGAAAATTTACAAGACTTGAAGGAGGTTTTGATGAAATATCTGTCACATGCTTGGGTCAAATTACTAAAGAAAGACAGCCGGGCATCTGTTTTCCAGCAGTTAGTGTGGATAGACCATCGCGCCTCCTGTCCTACACTGAGCTCTACGTCTGTACAGTGAAGGCAACAGCCCGGCAGCTGATGAGGACGTGAATGTGAGCGAGATAGAAAATATTACAGCATCGCGTTCGTTATGAAATTATGTGTATACAGTAGATGCATGTAGGTAAAGTGTTACATTAACAGTATGATCAATCTAGATGGGGATTAGGACCCAGATTGGAAACTAGAGAAAAAGTATTTTCGTTCTTTAATAAGTGTCTGCGTGAGCCCTGACCTCCTCTAAACAGATGGGATTGTTTATCTGCTGCTTCAGGGTTCCCTTCAGGTCAAAGTTTTCTGGGTAGTGGGTGGTCTCCGTACGAGGGTAGCTGATGTAGCCCTGTGTGTACAGGCGCTCTGCAATCTGCATGGTATGCTGGGGACCCATGCCTGAGTGTGGAGAAGAGAAAACATCTCAGAGGTTTGTCTGCAGGATGAAAATAAGAGTGTTCAATTCAAGCATCATCTGCGAGTGACAGATGATTTAATGCTGCCACATGTTCCCAGATCATCCAGTTCACTTTATATATAATGCACATTATAAAAACACATAGTTGCCAATGTGTTTTTACATATAAAATATCATTTTTGAACCACAGAGACATTCCACCCGCAGCCAGAAAATCTGCACTCCAAAAAGACATTAAAAGAATGCAGTGGTATCTGAAATGCACAAGAAAAATCTAAAAAGTAAAATACACTCAAATAAATCACAAGATTAGAATGCAGTAAAAGAAATCAACAGATTAAGATGGACTACAATAAAGGAATTAGAAAGGTCAAATACACTCATTTTAATTAAAAGGCTAAAATCCTCTAAAAGACACACAGATACACAATTGTCACGCTGGGAGGTGAGGAGTAAAAATGTGCTTTAGGATGCGAGTTAAAAGTTTCCAGAGTGGGAGCCAGTTAGATCTAGATGGGGTCCAGTTTAATCTGGGGGGGAGCTCATTCCACGATTTAGATGCCAGCACTGAAAAAGCTCAGTCCTCTGGTTTTCAGTCTGGATTTAGGAAGGACCAGGAGGATCTGATCTGCAGACCTCAGTGTCCTGGGTGGAGTTGTAGTTCAAGCAGGTCTGATATGCAAGTTGGTGCCGGTCTGTTAACAATTTAAAAACAAACACTAAAACCTTTAAACGAACTCTAAAACGTCCAGGCAGCCGATGTTCTGCTGAAACGTGTTACCTTGTCAACATGCGCTACCGCAGGCTGAATTCATAGGTTTACCTGTCGATCTGTGCTACCCTGTCAGAACAGAAAACGGGCACATTTTTCATTCAAAAATAGTTTAAATGTCATTAAGTCACATATTTTCAGATTAATGATCCACCTTATAAGTACAATCTTAAGAAATAACGTCAGTTGTTCAAAAATGAAACTATGAATAAATTAATGTAGGTAGGACGTCTCAACAGTATAAATTACCCTAAAAAAGTATGCTACCTAATACACAATTTTTATTAACATGCATATGAATACACAAAAATAAAGTTTATTTCTGAACACGGAAGTACAGCTGTGTACGAGCAAACCTATATATTTATAAAGGTAGGATGACCCAACTGTGTAAATTACCCCATAAAAATGTGCCTTTATTTGTGCAGTGTAAATTAATGAAAGTTTCTATTATTAGGTAATGAAAAATGGCCTACAATTTCCATAAAAAACACGGAGTAACAGCTGATAGGACACACACTTTGTCCTCACTGCACACTGAAACATGTTCCGTGCTGTGCGCACACGCAGAAGGCAAAGGTAGGACGTCTCAATGAGTAGAAATGTTAGAACAGCGGTGCAGTGAAGCCAGGGTGATGTGTTGATGATTATTAGTGCCAGTTAAAATCAGAGGAGATGAATTTTGGACTAGCTGTAGGTGAGCCAGGGAGGGTTGGTTGAGCCCAGCATGAAGAACTTTACAGGAGTCCAGGATGTAATTAAAGCACAAATCTCACTAACTTCATTGACCAGAAGAAAACTTTGAATGTTAATATTACACCAATGGTGAAATGAAAGGATGAATTAATGGCAGATTAATGTAAATACCTAAAGCGGAACTGGCCACTCGTAACATCTCCACCGTGTTCAAAGCCTGAGGTCTTTGCTTGGTCTTCTCCTTCTTACTCACAGACTCCACCTGCATCAGACAAGATGTCCAATAAGAGCTCGTACCAAAGGCAAAAAGTCACCTGTATTCAGTAAATACTACAGATATGAAGCAGTGTTCTATATGAGCAGCATGAGCTGTTTCTGGACTCCTGATCAAGAGGAGTCAGGTCAGGTGACATCTGGTCGGGAGGCCAATCACGACAGCAGATGACACCAACGTAAATCTACTGATCCATGAATCAGTAGCTGGAATCTGCTATAAGTCTGTTTATGTGTCAGCTGTGGGTGCTCCTCCTATAGCTCACTGTCCATTTATTAACCCTTTAAACTCCATTTTTCTCTACTTTTGCTCCACCTGTCCTTTCAATATAAAACTACATCTAGAAGCTGGAGCTTTTAATCCCAGTCAGCATGCAGACATGGTGTTTCCAGGACAGCCTCAGCTGACGGATAATGAGGCTAAATAAATATGATGTAAAATGAAAGTCAATAGATATAGCAGCATAAAGTTAGACCAGAAGAAGAAAGCAGAATTTATTACTAACAGAACTTAGAAATAACACACAGATCAACCAAGCCTCATCTGCAATCTCAGCTCTCTGACTGGTGGAAAGTCTGACAGGAAATGGCTTCATCATCATTTCCAGGTCAATGTAAAGGTCTCTTAGATGAAAATGTGATAAATAATAATGTTATCATGGATCACTCTTTGTGTATTCACCACATAGAGTCTCTGAATAAACACTAAATTCTGCAGCTGGATTGTAAACCACCTAGAGATCTAGCAGAGTTTAAAGGACTAACTAGACAGAAATGTACTAGACACAAGCAGTAATAATAACAATAATACAATTTATTTGCATTGCACACTCTAAAATCTAACAACATCTCAAGGTGCATTACAGTTTTAAGATAAACAAGGTTAAAAACAAAAGTCATAGAAAAAATCTAGATTACAACGTAATGGTCCTAAATAATAATAATAAAAGTGGCAAATAATTTACAACTAAGAACATAACAACCAAAAAAAAAATATTAACTTTGTTTTACAAAATTTTTTTTTTGAAAAAAGTTACATTAATCTGTGTTTCCAACTTTTATTAAATCAGTTTAAATAGATTAATCTCACCTGGGCCTCCTTGGATGTCTTGGCCAAGTTGACAAACATCTGTCCCACTTCCCTGTCGAAGACTCTGACCCTGTTCCAGTCCAGAGTCAGTGGACTGTCCTTTCCTTTAAATACCTGACACAAACACAGCACAGTCTAAGGAACTGATAATTTATCAGTCAAATCAGGGGTGGGGTGAAAGCAGTGCAGAGCTTTAAAGCTGAGGGTCAGAACGGGGTCTCAACCAAGTCAGGATCAGCTGAAAAACAGATGGCTGCAGACTACGTGTGGCTATGCTGCGCGTCTGAGGTTGCCTCACCTTCGCTTGGAGGATCCAAAAGGTTTCTGGTTTAAAAGACTGAATCTTGTCATGACGCTCCACACAGAAACCGAGTGTCGGGGTCTGGCATGGTCCGAATGAGATCAGGGAAGAGTCCAGGTTGCCATATTTGCCTTGAAAATATTTGGTCTGGAACCTGAAAGACAGGTTTAGAGTCCGTTTATGAGCAGTTATGAGTGATGACGAGGGTAAACGTGGCAGCGGCTTACCGGGTGAAGGCGCAGCCAATACGCAGGTCCAGTTCCTGACGAGCATCGACGGACAGAGCTTCGTTCTGGTTGGGCTCCCTGAGGTGGCTCATGGCATTCCAGATGTCGGTATCCGTGATGGAGCTGAACTTGGCTCGATAAATGTTCCGATCCCCGACGTTTCCCTTGTTCATCACAGGCAAGATGGCATCCAGAACCTGGGAACCGAGAAAACCACTGACTTTCCAGACAGACTTTATTTTGATCTTATGTTCCGAAGAACTGAATATTATTTATATTACAGGAGATTTGGAAAGACAACACAGATAAACCAAACTTTACTGTGTTTTGTACGTTTCTGCCAACAAATAACACAGGAGTTGATGGAGGTGACTTAATACCTCCATTTCATCTTTAATGCTTAACTAATTATTAATTTGTCGTTAATTCATCCATCCATTCATTTTCTGCCACTTATCCGGAGTCGAGTCGTGGGGGCAGCCGCCTAAGCAGGGAAACCCAGACTTCCCTCTCCACATTCACCAGCTCATCCGGAGGGATCCCGAGGCGTTCCCAGGCCAGCCGAAAGATGTAGTCCATCCAGTGTGTCCTGGGTCTTTCCCGGGGCCTCTTTCCGGTGGGATGTGCCCAGAAAACCTCACCCGGGAGGCGTCTAGGAGGTTTCCTGACCAGATGCCCGAGCCACCTCATCTGGCTCCTTTCTATGCGGAGGAGCAGCGACTCTACTCTGAGCCCCTCCCGGATCACCGAGCTTCTCACCCTATCCCTAAGGGAGAGCCACCCTGCGGAGAAAACTCATTTTGGCCACTTGTATTCGCGATCTTGTTCTTTCGGTCACAACCCACAGCTCGTGACCATAAGTGAGGGTAGGAACGTAGATCGACCGGTAAATCGAGAGCTTCACCTTTATGGCTCAGCTCCTTCTTCACCACCGACAGATGCATCACTGCAGGCGCTGCATGGATCCGCCTGTCGATCACCCACTCTATCTTTTCCCTCACTCGTGAACTCCTCTACTTGGGGCAGGACCCCATTGCCGACCCGGAGAAAGCACTCCACCCTTTTCCGGCTGAGGACCATGGTCTTGGATATGGAAGTGCTGATTCTCATCCCCACCGCTTCACACTGCTGCAAATCGCTCCAGTGAGAGCTGAAGATCATGGCTTGATAAAGCCAACAGAACCACATCATCCGCAAAGAGCAGAGACCTAATCCTGAGGCCTCCAAACCAGATCCCCTCAACACGTCGGCTGCGCCTAGAAATTAAAAGGAGGTCCGGAACTCCATACTCCCAGAGTACCCCCCACAGGATTCCCTGGGGGACAGGGTCAAATGCCTTCTCCAAGTCCACAAAGCACATGTAGACTGGTTGGGCAAACTCCCATGCCTCCTCCAAGAGTCAGTCATGACAGCCCTACAGCATCCAGAGCCTTAAGGAACTCTGGATGCTGCAGAGGCGTGTCAGCCAAGACAGCCCTACAGCATCCAGAGCCTTAAGGAACTCTGGATGCTGCAGAGGCGTGTCAGCCAAGACAGCCCTACAGCA
>JBAMHW010000012.1:32359616-32369746 GCA_037177495.1 Rhadinocentrus ornatus | reverse complement strand
GCTGGAGCCTATCCCAGCAGTGTTTCAGGTGAAGGCAGGGTACACCCTGGACAGGTCACCAGTCCATCGCAGACCATTCATCCATGGAAAACGTATCTCCCGTGATAAAGTTTTTTAACCGATCCCAGGTTTTACATGCATGGCAGGCCCAGAAGTAGTGCCGACTATTAGGCAACTACAGACCGCCCTTTTCAACTGGTAACTGTAAAACTTTGATCTTTAATCAAGGTTTTTTCCACAACTGTAGATAAATATTAAGAACCACTTATTGAGATCTGATATGGTTACTCGACTAATCCACAGGTGTAACAGTTGCACTGAAAACTCACTTTTATCCAAATAATCCTGACAAGACACAATAGGGGAAGATAAAACCATTGATTTAAATCTCTTTCAAGTTAAACTTATTGTGAAATTAAATCTATAAATATCCTTAATATTTGTAGACACCCTAATTTCCAGATACTATGTGAAGCCTGAAACCTATATTTCAAGGAATTTAAACAAACTCTTTAAACGGTTTCTTCCATAAAAAGTTAATAAAACTTGGAGCTGTAGACAGTTTTATTATCCAACCAGGCAAACAGAGGACATCTGACACACAGGGACCTGTCCACTAATGCAGTCTTGGTTATTGTCTCCATGTAGCGGCTGCGTGTCATACTGATGTGCATCCTGACCCTCCACCAATGCATGGCCATGCCCCTCGGCAGCCAGTGTGTTGATGAGTCGTTCTGCACCTACAGCCTGCAGGACTACCACAGCCAGCTGGTCAACCTGCCAAGCCACATCAACGAGCGCAGCATCGCAACCTGGAGCTACGTGTGAGTGACATGCATTTGTGCAATTCCATTCAACAGAACTCAATTCATTTACTTCAATGCATTTGTTTTCTGTTATCAAAAATATCATATTCTGGTTCTATATAAATCCAAATGAATACAAATATAATGGAATTAAATGTCATCAAGTTAAAGTCAAAAATCAGTCCACTTTGTTATAATCGAATTCAGTCCAAAGGTCAGTGGGCAACATGGAGATGAGAGCTCAGAGTCAGGAGAGAAGGTAATCTGGAGGGCAGAGTAAAGTCAACAACACCAGTGCACCATTGGCCTTTATTAGCAAGTAAGTTGACAGAAAAAAATGTCCTGATTCCTGAAGCCAAACTGGGAGCTGGTTCCACTGAGAGGGATCTGATAACTACAGGCTCTGCCTCCCATTCTACTTGTCGACCCTCTAAGAACCAGAAGTAAACCTGCAGTCTGAGAGTGAAGTGCTGAGATGGGAAAATCTGGATCTTTACGATCCAATGTAACAACTGTGAGATTTGTCACTAAGAGCTTTAAAATGTATCCTGAATTTAACAATGAAGAGAAGCTGTAACTGGGAAAATATGATCTCTGCTGATAATTCTCATCTTCATTTATCACCAGGGAAAACATTGACTTGAACCGTGTACCTCAGGTCATCCACGAGGCCAGTTGCCACACTAGCCACTTCTGCAGGGGACTGGAGAACGCTTTTGGCCTGGAGACCATACCAGTATCCCTCAGGATGCCAGTCCTGAAAAAAAATCCTGCCTGCTTCCCGTCGGCCAGCTACTCTCTGGAATTTGAGATGATCACCATAGCCTGTATTTGTGCCATCTCCCGGAACAGCTGAACAAGACTGATTGTGCAAATATCGATTGCAGACATGGGAAATCTTTGAGAAAATGTTTTTTTTTAAAGACAACACAAAAGGTTAATATACTGATTTCTGAAAAAAAACTGTCTATTTTGTTCATTGTAATAATTTTTCTGTGGATAATATAAATGTTACTGTTCAGTACAAACCTGTTGATAGTTGATCAAAATGAATAAAGATGTGTTCATTGCATTGTTAGTGTGTCTATCAGAAGTACAATCTGTTCTTAGAAACATATTCAAATATTAATAAGCATCTTATATTTTGGTGGCGTCTGCACCTATAGACAGATCAGTTTATTGCCTCCTTTGAGGTGGAGGTTAGCGTTGGTTTGCCTGTTTATCTGTCTGGTCTGTTAGCAAGAAGATATAAAAAGAACACACCCACACAATAAGTAATAATATGGACAGTATTTGGTCTGACAGGGTGAGTATGTACAGTATATAAATATGTATTTAAACATGCATATAAATATGTAAACAGAGTTTAGATGTGTTCATTGTAAAGTCTGACAGCAGCAGAGAGGTAAGACCTGCGGTGTCTCTCCTTTGCACAGCAAACAAGACAACATCATGGTAGATGTTAAATACAATACAAAGCTAACCCAGATTGCAATAATTAGAGACAATGTTTCTTCAATAACTTCAACACTAATCCTCCCAGAGTCGCCACCTAACAGAAGTTTAGGAGTTTGCGCGTCCCAAAGATCCTAGAAGCCTTGTTATCAGGGACTTTATCACCCATGGCGACCAGCGCACTAGCAGAGACCAGACAAAGTGTGGATCAACAAAACCCTATGATGGAAAACAACTGCTTTACAGTTTCCCTTGCCCGAACGCCGTACGGAAAACACAGAAAAAAATATGGTGTGGATAAGTAAAAGGCTAGAACAGTATAGTAAAATAGGCAGTATAGCCCTTTAAAAGTAAAGCGGAAATGGAAACGCGAATGATGACGTCAGTAAAGCCCTGGTCCAATAGGATGGTTGCGCTGACCACCGCTCTGTAAACCGTATTGACGGTGCACGCTTCCAGATTGACCTGCTGTTACTGTTACTACTATCTCCGGGTTACCGGGCTGGGGTCTGTTTGCGTGTGCGCGCGTTTTATCAACAAATCTCTGTTTTTACTCTTTGTCCCAGTAAAGTGCGTGATTCCTGCAGACTGTCCGCGTGCTTGACAGGAAACTACTCCCAGTCCGTGGTAAGAAAAAATTACTTTCTTCTGATTGGAAAACTGGTGTTTATAAAGAGTTGAACGGATTGTCGGTGTTTTTCTGCTGTCATGTAGGAGGTGTGTCGGGAGTCGGTGTTTTTACTTCCAGCACTTTATTGAGCTGAGGTTCCGTTATTTCACTGAGGTTTAACTAAGTACTCACTTTAAAATTAACAACATATTAATTATTTCATGTAAATGCCGCATGATTTTCTTTCTGACGTCGTTTTCCTCTCAGCATTCCGGTCTTTAACATGTTTTTACAAGTTAACTGTCGACCGTGAGCTGAAAGAAGGGAAGGCAACAGTGATCGACTGGAACACCGGAAGTTTGTTTTTACCATCATCGTCGTCAACACCACGTTTTAATTTATTTCTATGACCGTGTCAATGTTTATTTAGCCGTCATGTAAAGAGTTTTCTAGGGTTATCTCTCCTAGCATGTCTTTGTTTGTTCCATTGAATCTGAGCGGATGTTGCTGGAAGCAGAAGGAACGCACTGGTTTACTGCACCGGTGTTGTATTATATTCTGCTACCCAACACGGCTCTGTCCTGTTCAAAGATGCGCGTGATTGCGCACTACAGAAACCGTGAAGACAAACGTTTTTATGTAGTTCTTTTCCTTGTTTTTAGTTCTTCCTTGGTTTTTAGAAGTTGGATTGTTGATTAACTGAATCTTAACGCAAGCTTTAATCTTTTTCCTTTTTAAAACAAGTTCTGCCTGACAAAAAGTGAATAGGTATTTCTTCCCTGCTATATCTTCATTGGTCGATTATATCAACAGTAATCTGTCCGCACAGCTGACGACCTCTCTATTTTTCCAACAGCAGCATCATGTTAACTAGAGATTCTTTAATTGAATACTAGAGGAGTTTAAGGAATACAGATGTTTTTGATTAGCATATTTCAAGCCTTTGCCTGTAATATTTTGCCACAATATGTCTTAAAATAGCGCTACGTAACTTTCTAGACTAAAAACGTCTAACTCGTTTTGGTGACACCGCGACATGTATTGTTTTTGGTCTCCCGATGCTGACTAGTTCCAGCCTGGAGCATCACGTTACACCTGGCTTCATGCACTGCGTCACATGCCAACAACTGGATGTTGCTACCAGCCACTTTAGGGGTATGAAGGGGTGTAACAAAGATGGTAATAATAACGGTGGACAGATGGTAAAATAAATCCAAGTCTTTATTATATTGAACAATAATATAATTGCTCCAGTGACAAAACCTTGTTGGGGTTAGCGAAACTGCTAAAAGAAACTAGCCAAACAAAACACAGGTGCAAAAAACTGGCGTACTTATCTAGCTAGACAAAAAGGTGGAACAGTTCCAGTAAACTAGAAGGTATTTCAAACCCAAACAAAATATGCATTTCTAGCCCAACACGTTCTAACTTTACTTTAATTAACACCAAGGATCCATCCAAAAATCGGAACACAAAAGGAACTTAAAGAGCAGCCAAACGAGCTGAGAATAAACAAACCAAATCCGAGATTACTCTTAGAGCCTAAACACAAAACGCAGACAGGTTTAACCATGCTGGAAAACACCAACTACTAAACTGATATACTACAAAAGTTGTCACACAAATACCAAACCGCCGAGTTGAGGGGAAACCCGTCTGAACCAAACTGTTTCTTCCTCCGGCTGAACACGGCAGGAGTCCTTTATTTCCTGGCGGCGGGCAGCTTGCCACTTGATTCGTTGAACGGTTAGCCAATCAGAGGGGAGGAGACGAAGGTGTGTCCGGTTGTAGCCACTCAGAAGCAGGGAACAGTGACTGGGATCTGCATCCAGAATCACTTTCAGGTGGCGGCAGGAGCTGCTACCATAACAATATTAACACGATGGCTGTTTTTAAACGTGCACCATGGCGGATTCACACAGCGCCATTTTATTTATTTATTAGTTTATTTATCAGGGACAGTACACATTAATGGACATTTCTGTAAATGTGTTAGCTGTTAAGCTAATTTTAAGTTTGCAACACAAAACAGAAAGAAGAGAAGGGTAGTAAAAAATAAATAAATAAAATAAAAAGATAAAAAAAAAAAGATAAAGTGGTTATACACATAATAAAAGCACCTTTTGTTAATGAAGCGCAGCCAGTAGACGATGTTGGCAAATGGTAATAAACATACATTATATACCAGGAAACATGCAGAAATTCTCACATGTACAAGTTGATTTAATTGAGTTGATTTAAGCCAGTTTTTAAGTTGCGTCTTGAAAGTGTTATATGTGGGGCATTCTCTTATGGCAAATGGTACAATCTTCCAGATTTTACAACCCCTAACTGAGAGAACCGACTGCCCAAAAGCGGTGCGTCTGTAGGGCACTTCACCATCTCCTCTAACCATGGATCTAGTAACTCTACCACTGGCAGAGTTCAGTTTTATGAATTCTCAGTGGTTGTGGGGCAAGTCTATGTAGTATTTTGTATATTGTACAAGCAAATTTAAAATATTTAAAATGATCAAAACTCAGAAAATTGTGTGTCTCCAAAATACGACAGTGATGATACGATAACGGTTTTCTAGCCAGTATTTTTAACGCTCTTTTATATAATGATTCTGGTTTGTGATTGTGGTTTTATTTGTGAGAGACCAGTCTGTGAAACGGTACTCTATATGCGAGAACATCATCGAATGCAGAATCACCTTAGCTGCTTAACTGTCATTGATGATCGAATATATCTGAAATTATGAAGGCTAAATTTAAGTGTTTTAGATATCTTCTTAATATGGCTTTTGAAAGTGAGAGAGAAATCAAGAACCACTCCAAGGTACTTAAACTCTTGTGCCAGTGCGAGCTCCTCATCTCTCAGAAATATATATGAATTTGCAGTTTTATTGCTTTGTTTAGAAAACATCATGCAGACGGTCTCTTAAGATTACAGAATGGGATATGATTTTGTGAGCCAATCTTGGACTTGGGCCAATTCAGATGTAAGAATTTGGCTGGGTTCCTGTATGTTTTTTGCTGGAGTGTATAATACTGCATCGTCTGCATACATTTGTAGAAGGGTGTTTTTGTGTACTTCTGAAAGATCATTTATATAGAGAGGAAAAAGAACCGGTCCTAGTATGGAACCCTGGGGTCCGATAACACAATTTGACACCATTGACAACAACACACTGCATTGAATAACATAAAACCTTTCAGCCAATCACACTATACTGCATTTGGTCATGTGACATGAGAGATGACTTGGAAGGTATTTGATAAATGGTCAAATAATTCCAGTGATGTTAAGCAGACTGTTTTCTGGAAAAAAAGAAGAGGTACATACTCTGGTTTTTAGTCCACTAAATTTATGGCCCAGTTGTTAATCTCATCCATGCTCCCTGAAGATCATCCTGATGTGGGACTTTTGAATTTGTTTGACTACAAACTAGAAGGATGGGGTCTTCTTTCAGTCTCAAGATCCTTCAGTCACAAATTAAAGATGAGTTGGATCAGCTGGAAAATGTCCCAGAGCTAAGACCAGACGGAGCTAATTTAAAGCAGGAATATTTAGGGATGAGTGGTTATTAATTGTTGGATGTGTGCACAGTGTAGACAGTTATTCTGGTGACTGATGGGAACCACCCACCTCCCTTTATCAGCCTGTTTAGTTGTTTCTACTTTCTTTGGGAGGAAAGATTTCACATACAGGTGAAACTCAAAAATTTAGAATATTGTGCAAAACTTAGTTAACCTTTTGTAAGTTGAATTACCGAAATACATTAATATATTATATAGACTCATATAGGTAGTGAGATTTTTTAAAGCGTGTATTTGGTATAATTTTGATGATTGTGGGTTACAGCTTACGGAAACCCCAAAATTAAAATGACAGAAAATTAGAATAGTGTGAAAGGGTTCAATGTTGTAGCCTCTAAGTGCCACATTCTAGTCAGCTAATTAATCCAAAACACCAGCAAAGGACTCCTGAGCATTTAAATGGCATCTCAGTCCATTTCAGTAGAATCCAGCATCATGGGGAAGGTTGCTGACATGACAGTTGTGCAGAAAACCATCATTGACTCACTCCACAAGGGGGGAAAGCCAGAAAACGTAATTGCAAAAGAAGTTGGATGCTGTCAAAGTGCTGCATCAAAGCACATCAATAAAGATGGAGTGGAAGGGAAAGTGTGGAAGAAAAAGGTGGAACAACCAGCAGGGATGAAGCAGCCTGGAGAGGATGGTCAGGAAAAGGCTGTTCAGAAATGTGGGGGAGGCGCAGACTGAGGCTGGAGCTGCATCCAGAGCCACCACACGCAGACGAATCCTGGACATGGACTTTAAAAGTCGTATTCCTCTTGTCGAGCCGCTCCTGAACACAACACAACGTCAGAAGCGTCTTATCTGGACTAAAGTAAAAATGAACTGGTCTGCTGAGCAGTGGTCCAAAGTGCTCTCTTCTGATGAGGCAAATTCTGCATCTCATGTGGAAATCCAGGTCCCAGAGTCTGGAGGAAGAAAGGAGAGGCAACAATCCAAGACTCTTAAAGTGCAGCGTGAAGTTTCCACAGTCTGCGTTGATGTGGGATCCATGTCATCTGCTGGTGTTGGTTCACTGGGCTTTATTAAGTCCAGAGTCCAGGAGGTTTTAGAGCACTTCATGCTTCCTGCAGCAGAAAAGCTTCCTGGAGGTGTTGACTTTATTTTCCAGCAGGACTTGGTACCTTCCCACACTGCCACAAGAACCAAAACCAGGTTCAGTGACCAAGGAATTACTGTGCTTGTTAGCCATCTAAGTCTCCTGACCTGAACCCTGTAGAAGATCTATGGAGCATATGAGTTCATATGCAGGACTTTACTCTTCAGATGGTCACATTTCTATGTTCAAAATCCTTTTTTATTGATTTCATGTCATTTTCTAATTTAGATTTTTGGTTTTCATGAGCTGTACGCCACGATCATCAAAATAATAACAAATAAATGCTCGAAATACTTTTTGAATTTCACCTGAATTCCAGTTTAATCCAATTGGGTGCGTGTTCAGAAAAGTTGATGTCATCGTTGTTGCTGCTGCTGATGCCAGATGTTTGTTTCTAAGTGAAAAGCTGTTTTTAATGAAGGCCATTACTGATATAATGAATAGGATGGCAGATTTACCAAAGTTCCAGTGAGATTTACTGATACCTAAAGAACAGATTTTTTTGTTGTTCTGTTTACACACAACTACTGTTGAAACCACCTCACTGATAAATGGGGGGAAAGACTCGGACACATATAAATCTTAAACAGAACTTTTAGTTTAATCCTTAAAACTTTATCTCTTTCTATTTTTAGTTTGCCTTTTTTTTTAACTGTAAAGCTGCATGTATAAGCTGAATCCTTTTAATCCCAGTCAACATTTAGAGGTTAACAGTACAGCCCCAGCTGTCAGATTATGAGGTTAAAATGATGTAAAATGAACGTATTAATAAAGTTAGCAACATAAAAGCCAGCTTTTTTACATCTGCACATCATTTTCTCAAGTCTCGGCTTTCAGGAGAAAACATATTAGCATTGAAACAAACACACAACAGAAACTATTTCCATGTTTCTACTTTTTCCTCATTCCCAGCAAAGTAGTGATAGTGATCTTTTTTATGGTGAGAATGTGATAAATTATGGTGTTAACATGGATCATTGTGGATTTACCATGCACACGTTCTTGTTTCATCTGCTGAAACAGCTGGAGATGAAGATGTGTGTTACTTCTATTTCTGGATTATCTTCATATCACTGAATGAAAGTGGGTGTTCTTTGTTTATTTCTGCTGTTTACCAGAGAAAACGCAGCTGCCCAAGAAATGCTGACTGAGATGGAGGAGGAGGCCCGGGTCTTCCTGGAAAGGTTTACGGAGGAGTTCCCGGCTGCTCTGGAGGAAGGCGGCGTGCTGCCGGTCAGCCCTTTGAGCTGCAGGATGTCCCTGGAGGAGCTGCATGGAGAGAGCTTGCAGCTGGGCTTGAGGCTGCTGGCCAACAGGTGGGACACGGAAAACAGTTTTAGTTGGCTTGATGGACAAAACTACATCGGGACACAATAATCACTGTTGCATGAACCTAGACTATCCGATGGTTTGTTCTACAGAACCATCTGGAAAGGTGTCTATGCAGGTCCCTGAAGATCACATCATATAAGCTGTCTAGAACAGGGGCGCCCAAACTTTTTGCCTCCATGGGCCAAAGTGAAAATGTACCAGTGAGTCAAACACAGCAATTCAGGGTGAAACACAGATTAATGTAAATCACAGTTCTGTTCATTATCTTTCATGCATGCAAATTCTTTTTAATCAGTCCAAATAACACGCTACAAACATCAAGATTGCAAAATAACAATAAAGGCATAGAAGAAAAATTATTGCAGGCAGAAAATTGTAAACAAGTCGTCATCAGCAGCAAACAATGCATGTTCAACAAGGCGCTTGCTGACGCTAGCGGGACATGAAGCTGGTCAATGTTAGGTTGCATCTGGCTCCCAGACAAGGTGAGGTGTGAGTCAAACTTTTAAATGTGACATACTTAAAATAGTTTTGATATGTGATTACCGGTAGTGGGCCAGATGCAACGGGATGGTGGGCCAAATATGGCCTGCAAGCCCTACTTTGGGCACCCCTGGTCTAGAACCTTTTAATGGAAGTTTCCCAAAGATTACAGACATGCTCCGGGGGCTTGAATCTAATATCATAAAGTACTGTATTTAGTATTTTTATTTATTTATTTATATATATATAATAATATATATATATATAAAATATAGTTATCACTAACTCAAACTCAAAAGTCAGGTCTCTGTATAAAATGTAAATAAAAACAGAACCTCCATTGGTTCATCTCACCAACACATATTTTATTAACAGTAGAGGATAAACAACACATCAGGTGTTGAAACTGAGAAATTTTACCATTTCCTGAAAATATAAGCTCATCTTTAATCTGATGGCAGAAACGCGTCTTTTAAAAGTTGGATGGGACAAGGCTGAAGGTCACACTGGATGCTGGTGATGTTGGGGTCCTCAGGCAGCGCTGCAGACATGATTCTCTACTGGAAAACACTTCCAGAAATCACTGTCTGTGAACACAGTTCACCCTGAAATCCACAAATGCAGGTTAACACTCCATCATGCAAAGAAGAAGCCAGATGTGAACATGATCCAGAAACAGCGCCGTCTTCTCTGGACCAAAGTTAATCTAAAATGGTCTGAGACAAAGTAGAAAGCTGCTGTGTGGTCAGATGGATGAAAGAGTG
>JBAMHW010000012.1:32283160-32297555 GCA_037177495.1 Rhadinocentrus ornatus | reverse complement strand
TAAAAAATTAAAAAATTAAAAAATTAAAAAATTAAAAAATTAAAAAATTAAAAAATTAAAAAATTAAAAAATTAAAATAATAAAATAATAATAATAATAATAATGGTAATCAGATTTTTACAAAAAAAACAATCCTGTTCCTTGGTGCTAAAGTCATAAACTCAAAGAATAATAAAATTTACCCTCTAAAAAAAGTAAAAATATTGATATTACATTTTCCTACACGCTGTATTAATAAATTAATATTTAGTGACTGTAGATGAACAAGAATTAAGTTTAAGAGACAATTCTGGAAAGATCCCGACTCACAGTTGTTGTTGTTGATGTTGAGCAGACGGCACTGGGGGGAGTCTGAAGGGATTATTATTAGCGGTGAAAGGTTAAACAGAGATGCTCAACAGACTAAATTAACTGGATTATCTGGTATCCCCGTCTGGATTTCATCGTAGAGGGATTTACCAGGAGAAAAGCCATCGGAGACGTTTCTCTTGTCACATGAAAAACTGAAGTCTGGGATTCCTCTGAAGAAAGATGTAAATCAGATGTCAGAAGTTTGTACATTTCTGCTAACCTACATGAAATAATGAGATCCAGAGCTTGATTTAATTTTTAAAGTTAAACTTTCAGTCTATTATGAAATAAAACTGCTGCAGGACAGAGAGGAGAGATTTACACAATCTCACATGCAAGACTTGATTTTACTGTAAAGTCCCAGAAAGTGTTTGAATGTACAACAGAGTTTAGATTTTACCCAAAAACCCAGAAGATGTCATCTAGAACAACAGTATGCACCTCTAATACAGAATCTTCATGTTAACATGGATACAAATGCAGCAAAACTGTTGTTTATTTGTTGAAGCAGGTGATGTAGAAAAATAGTTGAGAGGTAAAATAGCTCCTGATGCCATCTTGATGAATAATAAAAAAGGTTTATTACAAAAAGTCTGGCATCTTTAACAGATCTGCAGAATCTGTGAGGACTCTTAAGCCAAATGTGGTAATCCCACTGACTGTCTGTTCAATTCTCCTTATATAGAAACACAACGTTTATATGTGGAGCAATCGTGAGACTTGCATACAAGGCACATAAGACACTGTCCACGTGTACAGGATGAAATTCATGTAATACTAATAGAGAACAGACCACTTCAAATGAAGTTGGCTACTATATCTAAATTTGGTCATAAGCCCATGTGACGCTAAAGGTAAGGTGACATTGTTTGACCTGAATCATGTTGATATTCTGGATCTGAAAATATAGGGGGTACTGGGTGGGCTGTTGGGCCTTTCGAGTTTTTCTCAGGTGAGTGACCCAATAGCTTGGTGGAGGTCTGCACTCTCTGCTTCTAGATCTAGGTCTGATTCTAGATTAATCTGACTTACTCCTTTGTAATCCACCAGTTTGTCTCCCTCGTCATCATGGATGGAGTTGCTGGAAGTCGTCTCAGCTCAGTCCGAACACTTCTGATGGAGAAACTCAGAAAACAAACAGATTTAAAGCATTTTTTCAGACCACATGAACCCCGGAGATCAAAGAGGAGAGAAAATGGAAATTTTCCTCAGCGAAGTTCTTAAGAAGTAAGTGACTCATTTTTTACAACCTTTGTTTCCTTCTTCATTTTCACTCCGTTCTTGTGAAAAATGTGTTGTCAGCAGCGGATTACGTCATTGCATCAGATACTAAACCCATAACCTTCATCTTCCTGTCCCATATTTATCCAGAAATGTGACCAACTCCATATTTTCACATCAAACTTTTTCTTTCAGCATCATGGGGGAGAAGTAAGAGGCAAAGACACATGTTGAAAAAAAAAACGGAAGCTAACTTTTAAAATGCTGAAAAAGAAAAAAGAAAAGTGAATTGTTTGGATTTTAATTTGGTGGCTTGAAGTTAGAAAAGGACAGATGAGGCTGTGTTGTACCTGCAACATTTTCATTCTGTTATCCTGCAGAAGAACAAAGCAAAGGAAGAGAAACATTCACCTGAGAAACATTCAACCTGTTCTCCAGGACATTAATCTGGAAAGACTCCAGAAAGTCACCTGACTTTCTTATTTATTTTCAGATTCATCATCTCTAAGGGGGGGTAAATTAAGGATTATTAGTCTTTACCAGGTCAGAAAAGATTCACCACATTGTCCATCAACCTCTGCCAACCTCTGGTGATGGTTCTCTGCACCTTTCTGGGAACACAGGAATGGAAACTGCTAATAGCTGATATGGCAAAATTTAGTTAGGGCCAGTTTAATGCGTTCAGAGTTCTCAACACAGGCTCATCAAACAGAAGACTGAGGTTTGATTGGTCACCATGAAAACCACGTTGGCACAGATGGGTTAAAACATGAAACATAAGGATACACAGCTCACATGCTCAGCTTTTGCAGCTGCAGTAGAGCTTTTAATCCTCTAGGGGGCAGAAAAGAGCAAAAACAACACAAACATTTAGTGTACGTGTATTTTATCAGTGTGAAGAAAACCCTGAGGCCAAAACAGGGAGGAAACTGAAAATCCAAACCAGGAACTTAAATTAATTCAGGATTGGTGTATGAAATCAACATAAACAAGTTTTAAATGGCAGCAATCAAATGAAAAAGTAAAAGTAACACGAGCTGCTGCAGCAACATATCAGATACACATCTGTTCTTCTGAGAGGAGGTTATCATCCTCCAGGGCAGGAAACGACCTATTCCAGCCTGATCTGGATTCTAGGTAGTGAAACTCAATAGGCCGCTGTAGAATCTGCTGAACTTGCAAAGCTTCCAGGTTTTATGAACTCCTGTCAGACCCCGTGTGCTTCCTCTCCAGACCAGCTCGTCTTCCATCTTTTATTTTCCATCTCAAATTTATCAGTCGTGCTCAGTGCCAGTAAAAATAAATCCCACTCCATAACCCTGACCTTAAACATCTCACCTGAATGTCGAACCAGGGCTGTCAGTAAACATTTTAGTTCTGGTTCCACATGCAGCTCAGTCTGGTCTCCAGTGGGTCGGACCAGTAAAACATCACAATAACCTAGAAAAAACGAAAACTCCACATTTCTCCCCTTTTTTTTTTTTTTTTTAGAACAAATAAGTAAATTATCAAGATGTTTTTGATAATATATGAACAACCTGAAATTTCTGAGTGAATTTTCTACAATATTTTGCCTCATTACATGAAAATTACATTTTACATGTTCAATGGTAATATTCCAGCAGCTCAGAAAAAACCGGACAAACCAAATATTAAAAGATTTTACTAGAATAAAATTGCATTATTTCACATTTCCATCATAGATATGCAGCTACCCTGACTTTTACATGAGATATTTTGTTTTATTTCACCTTTTCAATGTTTATTGAGCGATGTTACCATATATAATAATAATAATAATTAAATTACCTGTAAAAAAAAAAGAGTCGTGACAGAACAAGGTTTTATTGGTGGTTTTATTCTACAGTTTTATGGCAGATTCTAGCATTTAGTCAGTATTTAATGTTATGAAACGATATGTCACTAATAATAGCATTAATATTACTATCGTGGGCCCCTGAGCAAGTTCCTTACCAGATTGAACCCTCTGGTGGGCAGTTTTGGTCCCTGAACCATATGTTTGACACTGTTAGGCTAACTTCATTCTGACCCTCAAATTAACGTTTAACGATTTATGTCCTCGGGTTTACAGGAAGTTCTTAGAAGCTGGTTTGCGCTCAGGTTTCAGTCCATATCATAAAGCAAATACCCACACACATGCACACACACACACACATACAAGAAAACTTTCTTCCTCTTAGTCTAATATCCTGTGATTTCATCAAACTGACCACAGTGGGTTGGGAAATGTGTAAAACTCCTCTTAATGTCCTTGTTTAAGCAAGTAGAGATATATATAGAAAATATTCAGATCATTGTAATATTGTTCATCAGTTTAAGTGAAAATCCCTGAACAGGAGACATAATGAACACAGCAAGAAAATGATTTAATTTCGTTTCCAAAGCCATTAAACTTCCTTTAAAGACCCGTCTTTCTTGTTTTCCGTACAGATATTTAGTCTCTTTTTTCGGGTTTTAATCTTATCATTCAGCATGCAGCTGAAGGTGTAAAAAAAAGAGAATATTTTTATTTTTCTCTCAGCTTTTCTGCACTAAATCTGAACATTTGATGGAAGTTTGCAGCAGAATAAGTCTGTATTTACAGTGAACCGAGCCTCTGTGGAGTTTCTGCGCAACTGAAACTTCATGAGTATCATGTGAATTTGACATTTTTACAACAAACAACACGAAGATGTGGTCACGGAGAAGGAAAAGTACTGATCTGGTCAGAAACGTCTTATTGTGAGCATTTTTATTAACAAATCTATGTTGTAAATGTTTGTTATGTTAGTTATTTCGCCAGGTTTTCCCTCACTTCTCTCCGGGATGAGGTAACCAAACCCGGTGAGTCGCTGTGGTGAGTAGCCTGACTCCGCCGGAGCAAAGCGGCTACAATAGGTAAAATTTAGGTTCTTTACTAACTTGTGCAATAAGGACTAGCTCAACCTCAGGGAGTGGCTTAAATATGGGCGTCTCCTGAAGAAGAAAACCTGAAGTAGAAGATATAAAACCTGAACACATCGTGATCGGGTTTATCAGACTACTTACAGCTCCGAGAGTCCAACACAGAAAAGAAAAGCAAGAGAAAATGTACAGCCGATCAGACAGCACGACTCTGACCGTCCAGCGGGAGAGGTTCGCCTTCTCCAGAGTGGCGACCCGCAGCACGGAGCCGGAGGTCTTCACCTTCGAGCGGATACCGTCTCCAGCCACCGCCGTGCGCTCCTACGTGCCAATCCGGCCCAGGAAGCGCTGCACCCGGGTCATGTACCCCGCTAAAGTCCACATGCACCTTCCTCCCCCAGAGAGGAGCCAGGCCAAGCGCTGGCTGGTCATCCTGTGCCTGGTGGTCCTCTGGCAGATCTACGTTGAAGATCCGTGCGCGGACGCGCCTCTGGGGAACACGGATTGCTCCATAAGCGACTACCAGAGCTTCTCTTTCCCGTCAACGGAGGATCAGGCCCGGCAGCTGGCAGACCTCAGCCCAGCCGCACCGAGCAGCTGTAAGGAGGCAGAACAGATCATCCCGGACACCGCCTGCCCGGAGCCCGCCCAGAGCACCGACACCAGCCGCTCCTTCGAGCAGAGCGCCGGGAAAAGCTACATGGTGGCCCTGCTGGTTTACCACAGACTGGGCAACGACAGCTAAAGCTCCCGGGAATGGTTCATTCCCCAACCGCCTTTGTCTTGGACTCTGTGAACAAAACAAGCCGAGAAGCTCCGGAGGAGAACACTGCGTCCTGTACGGGAGTGAGCTCCATGCGTCGGCCTGTTCCTGCCAGCAGTCCTCCTCACAGCGGAGGAGGACTTCCAGTCTGGATTAGGGACACCTGAGAGAAAAAGAACTGTGAACACTAAAAAAAAAACCTGAAACTGGAAGAAAACTTGAACTGATGTGTGTGATTTACACTTAGACTGCACTTAGAGTCTATTTTTCTGTCATGGAAAACTTTCCTCATGAGGCCAACAAGCCTGAAACTGACACTATCAATGTTTAGATGTTTTATTGAGCTATTTATTCTATTTGCTATTTATTGAACAATAATTTTAATAAAAAAATATTTAAATGAAGTTCATATTTCCTGCCTCATAATTACCATAACAAACTGCAATAAAACACATTTTCCTTCAGGAATCTGATGGAACTGGAACATTTTTCAGTAAATTTTCCTAATTACAAAACATCTGTGAGTTTTGCTAACATAAAAAAAAACTTGCAAAACATTCGGTTTGGGGTAATATTATTTCATAATGGAAAGAAGATTGAACAAAAGTAAATCTTTACTTTTATTTAAAAACAAAGTTGAATGCTTCCATCCCTTCATATGCGCTCAGAGTGCTTCCGTGTTTTGAAAACAAAGCAGATTTAATGCGATTTCATGTGTGTTTTGCATTGAGCCAGAAGAAAGGAGGCTATCAGAGCCGCTGGGAGGAGTTTGGTCTCATCTCGGGAGAATTTATCTGGAGTGAAATCACTCCTCTGCAGACTTTATCTGGTATTTTGAGCCTATTCTGGTCTGATCTGTGTGATCTGATCTGCTGAGTCACAAGACTGGAAGCACAGAGCTGCTGCCGCATCACATTACATCATAATGCGGTCTGATGATGCGTAGCATCTGAACACCCTGCAGACGACAGTGTTGTAATGTTGTTATAATGATGAATATGCAGCAACTCATGTCCCCTGTCAGGTGTTACCTCATAGCATTTAGACATTTACTTTGATGCTTTTGCTATGAAGTCCAACATCTCCTCAGGGTTTTGGGGAGCAACCTCATGTTGATGTTGACAGTTGCCATGTGGACATGTGTCACCTCTGAGTAATATAAGAGGTTTGAAAGGGTGGAGGGCTGAGAAAGTTCCAGTTTCCCACATCTATGAGCTGCTCATAAACCCAAGAATGTCTATTCCAGATTAGCTCTGAATTCATCTTCATTTTCAGCATCCATGAAAAAAACAAGGAACAACAACATTGAGTTATTTTAGACGAGATTAGAATTTATCTGAACCCTTAAAGAAAAAGTTCCGTCTAAAGAAGGATTTAGATTTAAGGTTAAAGTTTATTCATACAACACATTTAAGAACCATAAAAATACTGACAAGAAGATATAAACTAACACATCTACATTATGTAAATAAAATAAAAATAAAATTTAAATTCAGATGTAATATACGCTGCTGGAGTTTAAAGTGGAGGAGAAGAAAGGAGGAAGAATCAGAGGATGTGATACAAGTAGGAAGATCTTTCTCCTGATCTGACTTCACCTTGGAAAAACCTCTCAGCTGACAAAAGCCGCTTATCTGAACTCATCAGTTTCTCCAACTTAAAGAGTTTCAGTTGTTAGAGCCAGATTTCTGGCAGCAGAGCAACTTTAGTTTAAAAATGAACCTGTCCAGTGGAACCGATCTCTTCATGACTTTAATTCAAACTGAGAAAGTTTAGCCACAGCCGGGTTTCAAGGTCCTTTATACAGTTAAATAATGATTTCAGAGAGTATATACTGCCTGGTCCAGCAAGTGAATACACCTGAATGTCATCTTTACGACAATAAAATGGAATATTCTGTTTCCTGAAAATAAATCCCACAGGCAGCAGAGGGAGAAGCACTGGCCCTAAAATAGACCCTTGGGGTAGTAAGAGGGGAATTACAAGGTTAACCGTCCTCTAAATGAAGAGAAAAACTCATCTCAGTCAGGCTTGGATTGAACCAAGTGAAGGTGGTTCCTCTGATGCGACTCTGTTCAGGTGCCGAGTCCAGAATCTTCTGATCGCAGAATTCCCTGAGTCAGCATCTAAAAGGGGGTCATTAAAAACTAAGAGCTAAAACCACTTGTATCTGCCATGGGGTCTAAAATACCTGGAGGTGATGAAACAACTTTATTTTATGTTTAAAATCAGCTGACTCTGACCCCTTGAAGACCTCTGGAAGCAATAAGGATGGATGCTTCTTCATTTGCTTTAGTGTTGTTCATCTGAGGTTGGATATATTTCATTTGATGAGCCGATACTGGCCTGAGGCTTCCAGCTGTATTCTGTCTCCCCGGACTGTGCTTATTAGGCTTGACTGATAGCAGAACTGTTAGTGGCATTAAACGCAGAGATGTAGATCAGCTTGAACATGAGCGGCGAATCAGCTGCAGTTTATTTAAAGCTCAGGTGAATGTCCCTGAAGAGAAACATCCTGGTTCCACCCTTTCCATGAGTTTACTCTGAAACTTTAACTTTGGGAATTAAAGAGGTCAAAGGCAGTGAGGACAACAGAAAGTTTCATGTTTAAAAGTCTCTAACAGAGTTTCAGAGGACCAACGAGGTTCAGACCTCCCAGATTACTGGTTACCTGCTGTATACCTGGATGTTCTGACTACTAGATGCTACAGGGAAGGAAGGGAGGTTTTAAAGAGCCTAACGATACTCAGACACAGACTCAAATCAAAGCTTGTTTTTTTTCTGATGATGAAACATGTTAGCATCTATAATGCAGACTCTTTGATTCTCTGTCAGAAAGCATGTTGCTGCCTCTATCGTCCTGCTAATAACTTCCTGAGCCGTAACGTTTCTCTGAGACTTTGAGGTCAGGAAGTTGCTCAGTGGAACCAGCTGAAACCAGCCAACCGGTTTCACACTCAGCTTCTGCAGAGCTCCTGGAATTCCTTACTCATTGGAAAAACTACAGCCGGGGGTTAAAAAAGATAACATTCAGGCCTTCTGCAACAATATCAAGTTCAGAACAAACAAGAAAGGAAGTGTCCAGTCTGCTGTCCTGTCACCAGTGAGCAGACATTGGGAGGGTGGACCCTGGGTGTTATATATTTATCAAACTTTTCTTGTTTTATTGATGAAATGGATATCCTTGATACTATGAACTCTATTTATTTGACAAATATGATTTTAGTAAAAAAAATTTACAATTTGAGTTTGTCCCTTAGTTTGACTTCCCACCTCGTCACACTTACTTTTTTTGGTCTATGAAAAATATTATTTAGATGGCATCACAAACAGGAAATGACATCATGTAAGCCTTCGTAGGAGCCAAGTTCAAAAGCAGGCAAGTTCCCACACTATTCTATGTTGTTAATTTGATCTTTTTGTAGGTTGGATGGGATCCGTCAAGCTGTAACCACCCCGTCACACAAAATAGATCAGGAAAACGTTTTTCATAAAAATAAAAAACATTAATGGAAATAAAACGATATTTCAGATTGAAATCAGATATGCTGAGCAAGCGAGCTTACCATGCGGTGAACTGGCATCTATTTTATGTTACCCTGTCACATTTTTCATTGTGAAGGGGTAGTATGTATGAAGCATATACACATGTGAAGTTGTTTTAAACTTGAATTATGTTTAAAAATATTAATATCTAATAAAGGAATTTTTACTAGTAGGAAAAAAAATCACAATTTTTAGAAATTATTTTGCGTAATATTCTGCATTATATGCATTTTGTCTGTGATGGGGTGGGACAAAAATGACCCAGAATAAATATAGGTAATATTAATATTTCAGGTAATATTAGAATATTTTAAACCTGAGGTGGAAAAAATATGGTTGTTGTTTTTTTGGGATTTCTTTAAATAATTTTTGCCCTTGATAAAAAATTTTAATTTAGAAAGTGGAAATGGCACCTGTTACATAAAATGACTTAAAACGTGAATTATATAAATAAATATTAAGGCTGTCAAAAATTCACTTTTTCATTTAAAGAAAATATGCTTCCTGCAGGTCTGTACTAATATGCCTTCTCCTCCTCCTGCTCCTCCTCTCCCTCCTGTTGTTCTGTGACCAGCTGTCAGTGATCAGCTGATCTGCTTCTCTGGTGCTAGCAGTTTTTCTTGTTGTGCTTGTATATTATTCATCCGAGAAGGAAGAAACTAGTGGTTCCTGGTTCATCTTATATTTAACCCAAAGTATTGTTACTGGACACGCTAGCAATAGCAAAAATGTATCAGTCTCATGTCAATCAGATCCATGTCACTGTCACGTGAAGCTGAAGAATGAAATAGAATTTTTAGACCTCTTGATAAAATGACACTGGTATCAGATCCATACTCGGTATCAGCAGACATCTAAACCCTAGGTATCGGAATCGGTATCAGACAGAAAAAAATGGCACTGAAGCATCCCTAATTATTAGGCCCGAGCACCAAAGATGGTGTAAAGGTCAAATGAAATGCAAATGTTTTTTCTTCTTATTATTATTTGTCCATTAAATGAATTGCATTTTTGGGGGCCTGAACAGGAAGTCTGCCATTTTTGGGTCAAAGTCGCCATTTTGGCATTTTACTCACATCGCATAAAATCTATCTCCTCCTAGAGATTTTATTGTACTGACATCAAAGTTGCTCAGGTTGTTCAGGAGGCATGTGTGATTAAAAGTTATAAAAAACTTTCTCAAAGGAGTAAGCGCGTGGTGGGGCCGGGGTCTCAAGTTTGATGTCTCGTCATTAAAAACAAAACATATCTGAACCAAAGTGGCCATGTATGATGCCAGTCCCATCCTGAATACATCTACATGTCAATGTAGAGATTTTGAATTAGGCACGCCTCCTGGCGACGGGAAGTCATGTTTTTCACTCGAATCCCTCAATTTTGATCCAGTCCCCATCAAACCTACAGGGATTAATCAGGGTGACCCTGAAAAGATTCATATGACCACTTCTGGGCTAGGCCTAAGCCCCGCCCACTTACAACAGGAAGTGCTTTGTTCCGAACGCTGGGGTCCTTCTCCTCAGGAATCAAATTCAGTCACTTGAAACTGCTTCACATGAAGTCAAACCCTTTCATGATACCACAGTAAGTTTCTTCGCCAAATGTAACCATGGCGAATAGTGATCCAACGCCATGGCACAGGAAGTCCTTGTAACTGACTCATTGTAACGTTGATGTCCACCAAACTTGGCAGAGATGTGTGCCTGTAGGCCTGGAACTGAGTCAAATTGACATTTGCTGGAAAAGTTGCAATATGGCTCTATAGCGCCCCCTACAATTATTTAATTAATCAGTCCCACCTACTACGTCAATGTAGTAGGTGGGACTGATCAATTAAATGATTGCAGGGGGCGCTATAGAGCCATATTGCAACTTTTCCGACCGACATGGATGAAATTTGGCATATTGATTTAACATGGCAGGACGTACAAAAAAGCCTCTTCATGTCCGATGTTGTCTTTGCGATAGCCCCGCCCCTGGAAACAGGACGTCCCATCATGTTAACCCTTTAATACCTGTAAAACCAAATCAAACTCATTAATATCATCCTTCGTGAACTCATAGTTGAAGATGTGACTGACTTCTTGAACATGCTTGTACATTAAAAAAAATGAATACAGCGCCACCTAGTGGCCACCTGGACTGGACAAAAGAATAAAACGTTTAATGATTAGTTTTACTGGATCCTTTCACAGCAAAATATTTTGACCAATTCACAACCCCAACACAAGGAAGTTGGGTCTCTGTGTGAACTGAATAAAAAGAGAATTAAATGATTTTCAAATCTCATCAACCCCAATAATGTTCAGGAAGTGAGGAGACCAGTTGCTGTAGTTCTAGGAGAGGAACGCTGTCCCATCCTGGTCTGATGTAGGATTCTAGATACTCTACAGTCCTGGACCTTCACTGCTGGGTTTTTGCTTTTGTGATGTTCCAGATTTTTCCTGTTGGTAAGAGATCTGGACTGCAGGCAGGCCAGTTCAGCAGCCGGACTCTTCTCCTGTGAAGCCATTAGAAGAACCATCCAGAAAGAAAGCTGGGAAAGCCAGACTCTGTGAAGACAAGGATTCATCAGTGTTCAGGTCCCATTGATGTAGAGGTGGATGTTTGGAGAAACATGCTACCACCGAGGCGATATCTGTGGTTAATTCAGCAGGATGATGCCAGACCTCTTTCTGAAAGACTTCCAATACAAAATGTTTGGGGCATCATCGATAGAAATGTTGGATCCAGCTGGAGAGGACATTTTTCATTTTCAGATTCATCTGCCAGATTCCAGCACCTGGGCAGCAGTTGTGGGTTAAGGGCCTTGCTCAGGGACCCACAGTGGTTTTTACCTTAGTTGCCAGCACGGGAACTTGAACCCAGGCTCTCCAGTCCCAAGTCCTCCTTTGTAAGCACTAGGCTACCATTCTCCCTCTTAACAGACATGGGCTTGTATGCTCTGAGCGGTGTGGACATTTAGTGGTATTCCACAGTCACATAATCACCGCTACATTTTAACTTTGATCTCAGGACATCGAGGAGAAACTGACTGGCTGACCGGAGTAATCTCATAGGTGTTGGATTAGATTTTCCAAACCAGATGAACCCAGTCTTCTTTTCGTTAAGGTTTAGAAAATTCAACCTCAACCAGGTTTTAATTTAACCCAATGGCAGCATACAGAATGAGCAACAAAAGGTCCCCATATGGGGAACCTCGAAGTGAAAGTGGCCTCTGAGAAGGAATGGACCCCTAGGTTGACAGAAAAGCTCCTCCCTGTGAGATATGTTGTGAACCAGGACAGAGCTGTACCCTTAATTCCAACAAGATGTTCCATCAGAGTAACAGAATGTTGTGGTCTATGGTGTCAAGGCTGCTGATACGCCGAAAAGAACGGGACCAAAAGAATTCTGAGTCAACAGTTAGATAAATGTCCTTAAAAACCCTTAGAAACCCAGTACATTAAAAACTCTGTAATCTCTTCTTAACCATACCCCCCTGTACAGGGAGCAACATAAGATCCTATAAGATGTTTGCTCACACTAGCTAGGAAGCAGCAATGCTAACATAGCATACCAAAAGGATGGAGAAACTAAAGACTACCAAGCATTGGCATCCAAACCAAACCCAGTTCAAACCCCAAGCAGTTATATGGGAATGTAAGAACAATATGAAAACAGCTCTGTCCACTCTAGAGCTGCAGCTAATTTCTCCACTTCAAGCAAACCACACAAACAATGTGTCATGTAAGCAGAAACTGCTGATTACAAAGATGTCTGTCTCATCACTGCGGGGCAAAAACTCTGTGAGCTAGCAGCTAGAATCAGAAATCATCTCTTACTATAAATGTTTTGTGGTGGAAAATTTTATTCTAGCGGTAAAAAACTGCTAATGTGTTTTCCTTTGACTCTGCCTTTGTTTAAAATGAATCATAAATGTCCTGCTAGTTTCCATGGAAATGAAGGAGGTTTCATAGTGAAGGATTTAATCTTCCTATCATAGACTATCTTGGGCTTCACTTCTTTCTGGATCCTCTTGGTGTTTCTAAGGTGAATGTGGGGGCTATCCCTGGATCCTCCTGACTGACTATTGATAGAGGTGTCTATCATCAACATCGACCAACGGCTTCCTGAAACGTTTACCTGCAAATCACCTCTATTCAAACACCTGAAAATGGTCAGGTTCTCTTTTTACCTTCTGCTGTAGTACAGTCCTTATCAGATGCTACTTTACTCATTCCTAGATGAACTGGGCTGCTGTCTTCTGGTTTACACTGAAAGTAATGTGGTTCTCTTTTATGAGAAGATAACATTTACATTTTCTACTGTGCTCTAGGTAAATTTACTCTAACACAGTAACACGTGTTGATTCTGACACTTCGGCAGCAATCTCACATGTCTCAGTTTTCTTTTTAGACCAAGATTATACTTACAGCCCTTGTAATTGTGAAGATATACTTTAATCATTTTGGGTTTGTCATTTCAGACAGGAGGCAGGAAAAATAGGCCTAATCAAGAGTAAGTTAAATAGAAACAGGACTCTCTCCTATATGTTTATATTACTCTGGAACGTTATCTGAGTGTAATTTTCCAGACACAATAAGGTCGTTCATTTTTCAGTTTTCTGTCTAGTTAGTAAAAATTCAAAGAAACAGCAGTAAGGCAGCCTTCAGCATCTGACTTGCACACTCAAACTTTCTCCATCCGAAAGAGTAAAAGTAACCAAAATTCATTAAAGTGATGCATAATTATATTTCTCCAAGTTAACAACAACTGATCAAGGAAGAGCTTAAAAGATGGGGGGAAGTCATTCTCCCTACATAATAGTACACATTTCCTTGCAAAATAAGTGATCAAAATTAGTATCCTGCATTTTTTGTGATCTAACTGTACGTTAGATGTGTTGTTTAGAAAATATTAACTGCTACTTAAATCAAATTGTGTATCCATGACTGACAGTAAAAAAATTAATATATACTCCAGATCCAGAACTCCCTGTCGGACCTTGACGTTTTCACCAGCATGGACTTGTCTCCAGTCCCTTCCAGGCTCCGTGATTATCTTCTCTAGCCTGCATACAGTAAGACAATCCTTCCGGCTTGAGTTAAATAAAGTCTGTTCAACTGTCTTCTGTCTCTGTGGGATCCATGCGTTACAACAACAGGGAATCTCTATGGCGGCGCCATGTTGCCTGAGCGGTGGAGGAGGCAGAGGAAAAGAGGGTCACGAGCTGGAGTCCTGGTCCGGCTGAGAAAACGGGGGAATCGGCCTCTTCTACCGAGTATTCTTCTGGCAAATGTTCAGTCATTGGACAACGAGCTGGATGAACTTCGGAGCAGGATGGCGTTTCAATTGGAGATTTACATCTGAAACGTTTGACGAGATGGCTTACACAGAGGACGTCAGAGGCCTGACATCTTGGTGCCAGGACAACAATCTCCATCTTAACGTCAACTAAACTAAGGAACTGATTGTGGACTTCAGGAGGAGGCAGAGGGAGGAACACGCCCCCCTTTCCATCAACGGGGCTATGGTGGAAAGAGTCAACAGCTTTAGGTTCCTTGGGGTCCACATCATTGAGGACCTCACCTGGACTCATCACACTGACTTTATTACAAAGTCAGCCAGACA
>JBAMHW010000012.1:32270069-32283060 GCA_037177495.1 Rhadinocentrus ornatus | reverse complement strand
CCCCTCCGCTCCACCCCGCATGTCGCACACGCCTCCCAAGTCCCTACATGTGTGTGTGTTTGTGTAAGAGAGAGCGGAAAAGAAGAGGGAGCTGGGCCTCTGGTGGTATTAGGCCCCCCCGCTCCCCCAGAGGCCCCCCTAGAGAGAGACGGGCCAGGAGCACCCGCCCTCCATGACCGGGCAACTGCAGACAATGGGCCGCCACCAACCCCAGAAGGCACCCACCCCCCACATGCCAGGGGGGAATAAGAGGAAAGGGAGGAGGTCAGCAGGAGTGCCCAGACCAGACGCACACTACCCCCAGGCCCCCCCCCAATAAAAGCGCAAGTAATCCCGCTCCACCCCCACTTACCACATAAGCTCTTAAAAGAAATTGACAAACTACTCTTCAATTTCATATGGAAAAATCGGACACATTACATAAAAAAACGCTGTTCTTTCGAATTCTTGTGACAATGGTGGACTTAATGCTCTGGATTTCCATGTTTTAAATAGCACATTTAAAATAAATTGGCTAAAACAAATAATCAGGAACCATACCTCCATCTGGAACGCCATACCTGTTCATAGTAAGTAAGTTGGGTGGCATCCATTTTTTCTTGCTTGTAACTTTGATATTGATTTTATATATTATATATTATATATATTGTAGATAACATTGACAATTTTGCACTATTTTGGCAAGATGTATTATTTGGAATTCAAAATGACCAAAGGCAAATAAATACTATGAACAGATACATACAGCCTCGTTTTCTTGCATTTATTCAGGATTTCAGACAATACATTCACCCACTTAAAGACTTAAATCCGACGAGAGTGTGCAACAGATCGTCATAGTCTTACGTTTACACCACTGATTTTTCATATAAAACCACTACGCAAGCCATTAAGTTGCAGTGATAGCCTCAGTGTCAAGGCTGGAAAAAGGTACGAGGTGAAGCTAACGGCAGTAGGATTAAAGGAATGCAGATTCATGGGTAAATGTTCAGTTTCCCGATCTTATGAGTTGTATGAGGTGTTTCAATGTTTTCTCTTAGTAAAACTTTGTGATGGAATAATCTGCTGCCACATACACAAAGATAATCAATTCCTTAACACTTTGCTTCCCAATCCTGAAGCATTCTGGAGGAAACACATTGTGAAGTAGCTCCTAACCAGAGACATTTGGAAAAGAAACAACACACCCACCCACAGGCATCTGTTATTGCCACTGTAACCAGCTGTAGTATATAAATAGTCTACCACATCAGATAGGCTGTAACATGTTTTCCTCAAACCATTGCATGCTAGATTTCTGGTAAAATAAAAATTTGCATTTTCTACATTTGCTGTATTAATAACAGGACACATTCATTTCTGATTCCAGATTTAGATCTTATTCTGAAATTGTTATTTTGGTGCATATTCTTAAAGCCGCAGTGTGTAAGAATTACTCCCATCTAGTGGTGCGCTAATACATTACAAGCTACCGAGTCGTGCTCTACTGCAGCCTCACCGTTTAAGAGCGTTATTACGACTACGGAAGCTGCGGAGATTCATAAATGTGAAGTTGGAGTGTCCTGTCAGGTGACGAGGAACAGAACGATACATAATTATTATTTTTTTATGCCAATAAGTTACAAGCATGGCTTCCATGTATTTAGTATCAAGCTACTGCTAATAGCTAATGTTATCGTGTGAAATTGTTTTTCATGACTTGCAGACTCAGAGATGATCTGATGAAGGGAGAGAAAGAGGGAGTAAAAGCAGGGCAGTGGACTGTCGGCGCTGCTGTAACATTACTCTGTGTTTAATAACATGTATTTCATCTGATTTATCCAGGGAGGTGGGCGACATATTGATAGAAAATAATTATTACCTGAGAGATATTTCTGCGTTAAAATGCTGCGATTCTAGTGATTAAATCACGCCGAGAAACTGGTTTTACCCTGAACGTGCCCTTCACATGAAAATATTCTATCATTCCAGCAAATTCTTTATATTAGCGGCGGACCTCTGCTGAAAGATCCTGGCGAAAGGGAAGTTTAGCATCACCCACGCATATGTTGTATTCTTTTTGCTGCTGGGAGCATCATTAACTTACAGTTTTCTGTTGTGATTTAGAAAAATTTCCAAATAAAATCCTCTGGGAATGAAGATTATATATGATAGTAGATAATAATAACAGATATAATGTTTATCGTCAGGCAGATGAATTTTTACAGACTGGTGATGCAATCATAAGCCGAGAACTTAACAAAAAAACTCTCCTCCTCCAGATTCCTTATCCTGTGTTGAAATATTACAGCAGAATATGTCCCAACATGTCGGAGCTTCCTTATCTCTGCTAGCTGTCTGCTCACGGCTGCAGTGGAAAACCACCTTCAAACGTGTGGAAAAAAACCTACCTGGAGGACGTTTACACAACATAAAAGCAACTCGTTTTCTTACTTGAACCTTTATTTGACTAATGTTTGATTTATTGGCATTGACTGCAGGAGTAAAGCTTGATAATCTCGATATTTACACAGTGTGCTTACTGTTTGATCTTGAGTTGTGTTTCTAACCTCTGGCTTCATACGGATAGAAACATGTAAAACATCTTCATATCTCGTGTGATCAACAGAAATCATTGTTGGCTTTGTTTGTTCATTTGTCTGTTCAGTTGGACCAGAGAAAAAGCACAGCGAGACCAGATAAATCATCTTCACCAAGCTGATAACACTTCTATTCTCTCCTCCTCCAGGTTTCACTGCTCGGGTGAAACCTGGAGGCTGATGTTCCGGCTTTTAACGAAATTCTCTATTTCTTTAAAATTTGATTACAAACTAAAATTTTAAACAACAGAAGTGAACATTTTTTTTACATAGAATCAAAGCTTTAAGTTTGAAATGGTTTAGGAAGTAATTATTTATCTAGTCCAACAGCCTTTTTTCAATAATAGCTTAAATATTGACACTTTCACAGCATTTCATCCGGATATTTCAGCTCATCACAAACCATAACACACAATGATAATAACACCCACTCATTATAAACAAAATACACAATATTCATAAGTCTCATTGGTTGTTTTATATCTTAGATATATATTTTGTATCATTTGTTTAAATGTTTGACATGTTTTCGCTGCAGCTGATCCATAGCTGAACTCCTTTTATAGTTTAGTTTCTTCTCACACCGGTTTTGTTTTACCTTGCTTGTTATTCTCAGACTGAATTTACCCTCCCCTCATTGGAAAAACTTTGGATTCTGTTTGGCAATTGATAATTTTTAATTCTGTACCAGATCTGAACAATTTTTAAATTGACCAGGTCGTCAAATTTAAATATTTTTAGTTTCAGTTAGAATGAAATAAAACCCTTCTTAAAAAAAATGATTAGCCAGTATATAAGCGACCTTTCCACTGTATTTCATGTCTGTTAAGATTTTTATTTCTGCTGGTAGCATAATCCAGAGGTGATGAGGAAGATGTTCCAGATGCTGTTTCTTCCTTGCTGTGGCACTATTTTCTATATTGTAAAATAATTAACCATCGTGATTTTATTGTAAAGAGTAATTGTGAGGACCCAGAAATGCAGAGACACACACAGGGGTAGTAATACAAAGAACCAGGTTTATTAGATTAGATGGAGGGCTCAAGCGTAGCGGTATGATGGCCTGAATCCCACTGATGAGCCCAGACAGGGCAGAGCAGAAACATGACATTTATCACCAGTTCTGAAGACATTACATTTTTAAGTTGACTTTAGAAATGAGTACTTAGGGAAAGAATTCAGACTTAACAGACACTATTTCTTCCACACAATGATGCATGTTTGGCTTTAGATCCAACATGCATCACTGTTTGAGATCTTTAAAAACCATTAAAGATTTTTGTTTAAAGACACATTAAAGATTGTGTTTTTATTTTTGGTTTTCATAGACAGAAGCAGCCAGTAAGTTGGATAAAATACTGGTTCTGCAGATCAAAGTTATGTCTGCAAAAACTATTAAAGAAACATACAGATGAAAACTTAAATATCTGGTAAATAAATCTGTTTAATGTACTCAGTTGCTGCGTCAGAGGATTTGGTCACTGTTTTGTTTTGTCCACTATATACTATCTAACAGGTTTATCTGCTGAGGTTCAACCACTGCATGATGACAGCACTGAATCAGTGTGGGCCTCAGCACACACTCCTACACATTACTCCAGACTTCCTGCCATCAGCAGCTGATGTGTGATAAACATGAAGAGCAGAAACATCTGCAACAGGTCTCTGAAGGAACGTGACTGTGAGAAGATCAGAGAGAAGTGACCTATTAACCAGGAAGCTTCTGTCACCATCCACCCACACCAATGAGAAATCCTCCATCTGGCTTCATGACATCTCCGTAAACACAACATAAACACACTTCATGCTGGAAAACCCACATGCTCATTGTCAAGACTGATGTCACTGATTTTCTTTGAAATCATGTTTTTCTGGTCTACGTTGGCTGTGAACATGCTGGAAATCCTTTTTGTGTCCTGTTCTCATCATGTTGACATGATGTAGCATGTCTGCGGGTCACAGGATGGCGGACATGGACCAGAACAACCCAGTAGTCCAGAAAATGAAGCCATTTAACGGACCAAGGACAAGCTATTTAACATGCTGCTGGAAGACTGTGGCATCAGCAGAGGAAGCTGAGTCAGAAGGGTCTGCTGGTAGCTACAGCTGCTGTGCATGCTCCACTAGAAATAAAAAACAAACAAAAAGAAAGAAAGGGAACTTTTTAGGTTTACTCCCACAAAGGAAAACCTCCACGTGAGAGATTTCTGAGCAGACAGATAAAATTAAATGCTGTCAGTCAGGTAAACGGCTGCACAACCTGACAGACTTTTAGTAACCCTGAAGTACTCACTGTGAGGTGTACTACTACTTCAGTATTTGTTGCTGTAATAACCGACATGACACTGTACATCATCATCAGAAAACAGAAACACTGCAGGACAGTAAACCTAAAGATTAGAGGAGCAAGAGGTGAATGCCTCCCCTGTTTCTTTCCTCCATACCAGCGCGGTGAGTCACTGCTGGCACAAGAGTCAGGATTTAGAAGAAACTTAGCCTTAAGTGACATTTGAACCAGAGAGAAAATCATTAGATTTTAACATATCAGAGATTATTGCGGAAGCATGGAGCTGTCAACCCCCCCCTCCAAAAAAACAAACAAACAAACAAAAAAAAAAAACGTTATAACGTGATACGTTTATAGTAGGAACATGCAGATGTTGTTGCAACCTATTGTAGCAAAATACATTTTATGGAAAATATGCTCATCAAGCAGAAAGATTTCAGTTCTTTTTGCCAATGATTAATTGTTCCACTCTGGTTTATTGCTGTGCACACCGAAATGTGGGACAGTTACAAGCAACACGGTGCGTCACCTGCCTGTGCGCAGTGAGACGGTGCGTGCGTGTCTAATTGGCATAGAGCAGTCATCACCAAATCGGGACCTCTTGAGCCAGTGTCCTGCAAGTTTTCCACATGTCCACACTGCAGCACAACTGACTCAAATAATGGATCGTTAAGAGGCTGGTGCAGACCTTCTACACAAGACCGTTATGAGCAACACGGTGCGTCACCTGCCTGCGCGCAGTGAGACGGAGCTTGCAGTTGCCATAGAGTGTGCGCTGCTTTTTAGTTAATAACATGTACCAGCATATGGCTGTCTTCTGAAAATAAAAAGGAAAATTATTAAGGCTATATGCACCGCTATGACTGGGAGAAATAAGCTGCCGACACCAAGACGTAGTCCTGTCTACTTTAAAGGTGCAACGTCAACAATATCACAGTGTCCTCCAAGCTTTACCACATCACTCTAATGACACACAATGTGTTGATCTCGTAGCATCCTCCGCTTCCTCTGACATGATACGAATGTAATAGGACAAAATATCTCTTTTTTGTTTATTTAACTGTGAGTGTAGAGAACGCACTATCACTTAGCCAATAAACTATTATTTTAGCGGGCACAGGAAATGAGGTAACAGGAGGAAGTACATTAGTCATGACCTTCAACACAATGACTATTTTACACAGTACAAAATAAAACATACAAAATATGCAGAAATACAAAGGAGCATTTGAGAACACAATTCCAACACGTTTCCCCAAACAACGACAAAACTATCGCGTTACAACATGATAAGGTCCCAGTTTTTTTTTATTTGGGTGACAGCTCCACGATTAGTCAGATTACTGACTAATGGGATTGATTCTAGTTCATTCCAGAGGAAAGCTGTATTTTTCCTCCTCTGTAGGAAGAAACTTTCAGGTTCTCGGAGGAATCTCTGTAGTGAAGAGATACAAGCTTGTTGGCCAACAATGACTGGGAAGAATGCAGTTGTACTATATAACATATAGACGAGACATACAGATCCTCTTTGTTTACAGCCAACAACCACTTTAAAATGTTTATTACAGTCATCCACAACACAGTAAATAGCCAGTCTGGTTGGAGGATGTCTACTTGAATTTTATTAATAAAACAGTTAGGGTCAGAATTGTATTGAAAAGCTAACGCTGACCAAAATTCCCTTCATTAACGAATTACTGTTAAAAAACATAAAAACAAAACTGTAATATTGTGGCAGCTTGGGCGCCAGGAAAATACAATGAAAATGTCTTGTACGAAATAAAATAAATTTTCCTTTTAAACAACGTCATTTTACATTATCTGCATCTATCTTTTCAATCTTACTGGTCTTTCCCTGCATGTCCAAGAAGAACCGTAAAAGGAATAATAGACAACCGTAAATAACAAGTTTTGTTTCAGAGTGGGATGTTTGGGAAGGAGGACGGTCTCTAATGGAAGCAGCTGTTAAAGGTTGGCATGTTGGTTCCAGGTCTAAGGAGCACATTAAGACCCAGAGATGCTGCACATGTTTGAGCTTGTGTGGTTTTATGTAGAGTAAACTGGAGGTAAGGTGTTTTAGTCTGCACCTCAGAGGAAGAAACTCGTCATGACATTTGACCAGATATCATTTAGGGCTGTTTCTAGACCTGAACGTCACTCTGCTTTGAACCAAGGTTTGTATTGTTGTTACAGTATAAACAAAGACCTTCTGGTGACTCAACTTTTACTTCCTGTCTTCATCATTTATGGGATCACTGCCTCTAAAGTATCATTTTGTTTGTTTTGTTTGTACCTCTGTGATGATAACAATTAAACTAACAGCAGCATAAAAAAAAGCTTGAGATGAGTGAAAGAAGCATCTGTAACAGTCCTGTTGTACCTGGCACGGTGGGGATTAGCTGGACTTTATCACAGAAGATAATACATATACTTAGTAGGTCAGAAAGTGGTTCTGTCCTCTGACTGTAAACCATCCTCACAATGTTTCCTCTCCAGAAATGAACCAAGGTCCAGTTTGATCCAGATCAACATGGTGCAGGATCCAGGGTCCTAAGATGACTCTCCTCAGGACTCTCAGTATATTTATTCACATTCTTAGTTTTAAAAAAAAGTCAAATATCACCACTTTTTTTTCAAATGGAATCTGACTTTAAAGAATGAAAGATTTTAAACTTGAATGACTGTAAGATTAAAAGATGTAGTTTTAATGGAAGTCAATGGGGCATTTTTGGCCATGAAGGTCCCCAAAGGGAGTATCTGATCCTACATAAAAAATACTGTCAGATCAGTTTAGCCGCTGATCTTTGACATATTGAAACCTCTAATTACTCCCAAAGACCCATCCATCTGATATTTATTATATAGAAAATAATCCATGTTTCGTGTGTTTTCCAATAAAAAAATCCAGGAGTTTTAACAATCATTCTGGTATTTAAAGGGTTAAAACCCTAAAAACAACTGAATGTTTTTTTGTTTTAAGCAGATCCAAAGTCTAAAGTGATTAATGATAAAAAAAATAAAGATAAATCGATGTTTAATTACTTTATAGCATTTTTTTTGTTTGTGCGTGGACATTTTTGGCTACAAAGTTTCCAGATCAACATGGGGGTTAACCACCACATCATCTTGTAGTCACTCTTTGCTGTTCAGGCTCAAATAATTTATCCAGATGACCTCCAGGGTGTCAGCTAGACCCTCCCTATACCACTGGGGACTGCTGTGGAGGGATATGCACCAGCCATAGGAACAGGGTGGTTTAGAGTGTGTGTGAGAATATGTTGACCTTTTAAATTCTGGTTTACGTAAGAGTTATTTTTAAATGTCTGACAGATATATAATCTCTGAACATCCTTATGAGTTATTTTTAAAACACTTCTGCTTATATTGTCTCACAGCTAAAAGAATTTGAGTTATTTATGTTGGTGGAAACACCCATAGGCCCGGCTGGGTGCAGTTACTTTCAGGTGCATATGTCCATCACTTACTCTGTAAACATTCTTTCCCACACTCCCTGGTCATCCAACATATCTCTGACATGATTGCAGTATACTGCTCATACCAGACGAGGTAGGAAAGTATCTAAGACCACAAAAGAGGGAGCAGCATGATGTCACCTGCTGGTTGCAACAACTTCCTGCTCTCTTTCATACCTGAATGTATCAGGGTGTGTCTTTTCCTTTTTATCTTACTTGTATTTTATTACACACAGTTGGTTTAAGCTCTGTTTGCTGCCGGGCGGGGAAACGATAAAATCACATTAAATAACGATAACTGAACGATGGCTTCATGACTGTCAGCCACATCAGAAAGATGTCATCCTCCAACACAGAAAATAAAACAGGACTTTTTTTGTTTTCTCTTGTTATTACCTTCAAAAATAAATATTTAGTGGAAACATGGTTCACTTTGTGTTTAGTGGGATTATTATCTGTAATGAGGAATTTAAATCAAGCATGAAGATCTTTAGGTCAACAGCTGTGCAGGTGGGACATCCCCCGAACCCAGCCCGAGTTTAACGTTGAGGTTGCGATGACATCAGATCCAGTTTAACGTGCTGATCAGCATTTACATCTCTTCATCAGTATTACTCATCACATATATAGCTTGTACTGGGTCAATGAAATAAAATTACAGTAGAAATATATCAAGTGAGTCAGGAAACTTCAACATTGAGCATCTATGATCCCACCACCTCTAACACCCAGAGGAAATCTACAGAAACCAACCAGATCGGCTCCCAGCGATCGGTTTCCATGGTTTCAGTCTTCAGGTTTGAGTCTACGAGACCTTTGATGCTTCATTCCTGCATCTCTCTGACAGCAGAAACAGTGACGTACTGATTGGCTCATTCAGACATTTAAATGTGAAAATTTACCATAGAGATTTTCTGAGGAAACCTTTAGAGCTCAAATCTCCCTCCTTTAATCTTCACGAGACCAAAGTGGGATTCTCACTTCAGCCTCATTTTAGTTCGGATATTTTTCTGTGATAATTTACCAGCAGGACAAAGTAAGAAAGGATAACAAGAGTGAAGATTATATTTCTTCACCAGTAGTGCATCCATATTTCCACTTTAAACCAACCCTGGTCCACTTCCATAGATAGTACATGTCATTTGGAGCAGTGTGAACACTCACTCTTAAAGACGCATTCCTTAACTTAGCAGATTTGAGTTCTCTATAGCCCCCTAAAATCTTTAGATGTTACTCCAACGTCGTAAAACCAAATCCTCGTCTGTGTGCCGAACACCTGAGGCCAGCAGAAACCAGTGATGTCGAGCGACAGGGTACAGTGTTTTCACAGGACACAAGAACGAGACTACACATGTTTATGGACAATCATTTCGGCGATAAACACAGAAAAATGTAAACAAATACATGTTTTGAAACACATGTAAGTTTTATATATTTAAAGCGTTTTATTGCAGCACAACATTAGCTAGTTACAGCGTGAATTGCATTGTGTATTTATAACACACATTTCAAGATAAGTTTTCTGAATGTTGGGAATTCTGATGGGATAATCATTGGATTTGAACTAAAATTAGATGGATCACTTACACATAATGTGTAGTATAACTTATGTTTCCTCCTGTAATAATTCTGGTGAGGAATATGCCGCAGTCACATGTTTTTCATGTGAGTAATATCTTCGATACCACGTACAAGTACGCAGGATGTTTCTAAAACACATTTTTATTGTAACAATGTTCTACATCTTTTTCTTCCTTTTTTTAAGTTTGAGCTTTACCACTTTTATTTTATTTGTGACATTCATAGCAATCAGTCACATCCTCAACATCCTTTTCCTCGGAGCCCACGCAGCGCAGAGGGAGAGACAGAGGCAGGGGGAGAGGTGGAACGACTAAAGGCAGAGGAATGAGGTCCAATGATCTTGATGCTGAGAGCCAGAGGAGACTGATGGAGCTCCAGGAAAAACGTCCAGCTGAAATGCAGGATTGTTAATCTGTCCTCTTTGCACCCTAAAATATGTGTTATATACATACACACACAGGCATGCAATTAAATTAGCAACTAAGTAAATAATAATAAAAAATAACATTTATCTTTGCAGGAAAACATTTGTTCCTTGTCGGCTCCAGAGAAGGACAAGCTATTGGAAAGACTAATGACAAGTCTACCAGGCCTGCTTTTAATGTTTTGGCATTGCTGGAACCTCCCCAGACTACAGAGGAAAAAGACACAAACTTCACTGGTGCACCTACAACAACTGTGAAGAAATCGACAGCGACATAGAAAGACTTTGCTGCAGGAGGACCCCTGAAACTGCACCAACAACAGACATGTATGACCTGTTATATCTTAGATGAAGGAGTGTTGCGGCTGGCCCATGCAGCTTGGAATTACATTTTTGTGGTGGATGATGCTCAGGCACCAGGTGTGGAGCATGTCAGTACAGGCATGCAGCATTCAAGCAAGTTGTCCTTTGGCAGCATGGACACCTTGGGGAAGGGAACAGGGTCATTATTCCAAGCTGCTGTGTATGGAAAATAAGGAATATGTTTCCTGACTCCTGAGGTCACTACACTGGCTTCAGAGTTCGCCACCTTCAAAAAAAAAATTTTCCAAAGATTTTTCCAATAATGCACACTTTATTTATTATTTACATGCACATGCTATTTTGAATGTTCTGTCATTTACTTTAAAAAACGTCAAATAAAGATTAATTTTGCAATAATGTAAACAAAAGTTTATTTATTTGTTTTGGGGGCCACTGTCTCCCTGGGAAATATGTGCACTTACAAGTTCTCTGGGTGGGGGGGCTTGTGGCTACGAGCAGTCCCAAATGTCTCGGATCGTATGGTCTGAGTGTTGTGTCTTGGGAAGGCCAGCTCCACTTGACAGCTGCTTTCTAAGGTTGGCCTGCAGTTCTGGAATGTAGCTGTACTGCTTGGCCTTTATTATCGTATAGACACTCCGGCAGTATCTACAATAAAAAGATTTTAAGAAATACACATTTCAAAATGTAAGTCCCATAAAGGACGATTAGATTGTCCTGAAAAAGAAAAAAAGACTTGCATCTTGTGTCCATTAGGGTTGCGAGCTGGAAGGCGGTGGATCTGGTGATTTTAGTCTTTTGCAGCAAGCAAGGTCCGTGGCATGGATTTCAATCAGATCACTTCTTTGGTGCAAACCAGAGTGAGAATGAGTGTTCACATTGCTCCAGTGGACCAAACAGCACCAGTGTGAATGCCTCCTCAGGATCAGGACTCGGACTGGGCAGGAACTCTGAAAATTTTGCATCTTTGTTTGGTGTAACAGGTAAAACTTGAACCTACAACGTCTGAGCAGGAAATATAAGTTGTTAACGTGTTGATAAAGGAGCACCCAGAAATATTTTTACACAATTCTTTCCTTTCCTTATCAGAACAAACACACCCGGAACAATGTTCTTCTCTGGGATAAAATAACATTTTGAAAAAAAGAGAAGCATTGATCATTTTCTTTCTTTCATTTCCCCTTTGTTTTCTCGTTAATATCTGTCTCTTCAGCCTGAACAACAAGGAAGAAGGAAATTGTCCGTTTTTCCCCACAGCTAGCAGCTAACAGATCAGTGGCTCCACGTAAAGTTTCATCATTATTAAATGATTCAGTGAAAATGTCTGTGTTTATTTACTATTCATGTGGTTTTTCAGATTGCTTCTGCATTAATCCTACATGTCAGATGAAAACAGATGATGACCTGACCTCATCATGTGTCTGCTAACTCCAGAGATTTGATATCAGGACTGAAGCAATCAGAAGGAACACGGCTCTGTAAGCATGATGAGCTCCAGACTTCATGATGAACCTGCTGTGGTCTCATCAGACTCTGTTTAGTTAAAACTTACAACAGTATTGTTGGCAGAGTCAGAGAGATGAGGAAACCTGCCACGCACTCAGAGGATCTGGTTCAGGGTGTCGGGGTGTCTCTCGCTAAGACAGTAAAATGCAAATGTTTTGCTGCTTTCTGGCCTCTTGCTTCCACAGTAACAGAGATTTGGGTGGATAAAACCTGCAAAGATCTATCAACAGACTCCAGAGTGAAATTTTCTACAACGCGAGTGTAAACTGGAAGTGTAATCTTTTGGCCCCGATGACGTATTTCACATCATTTTGCACTTGCGCAGGCAGACCCTACTTAGCCCTGGAAAAGTACAACAACATTGACCGCCGTGTCGTATTTATGGTGCTACATCTTTTTAATTTATTTGGTCTGTCAAAGCAAAACCTGTTTCTGAGTTTTTATAGCGTCAGCGAAGGCGCAGAGGTGACATGCACCAGATAATGTAGACACATAAACCCTTCTGTTGTTGTGTTTTGTTTTGTGGTCTTATGAGGATGCGGTGCACACCTGACTGTGTTGTTGCACTGCCCACTGGAGGCCTGGCATACGCACTACATCATTTCTGGTCCCCTTTGCATTCTCTCCTGCACGGACGTAGTCGTAAATGTGTTGTGTAAATAAAATTTTATTTATTATTTAAATATGCAAAGGACAAATAATCACAAAAATTGTTGTGTAAACAGGGCCTGAGTCTGCAGACAAACTGTACATTCATGTTGTTTATTACTGATTCTGTTTGTTTATTTACACCTCTTTCTGTAAAGTCCTCTGAGACAAC
>JBAMHW010000012.1:32234062-32247711 GCA_037177495.1 Rhadinocentrus ornatus | reverse complement strand
GTTTTTATTTGCTGAACACCTCATTTAAACACTTCATGACCAACCACTGGTTCCAGTGAAAGCTTGGATGAAGGATTCTGGCTCCAATAAGTCATTTTACTGGTTGAGCACCATGAAAGATGGTTTCCAGGCGAGTGTCTGATCCAGATGCCCTTTTTTATCTCAGCTGAATTTCATTTAATTATTTCTCTACATCTCATACCCTCCCCCTACCCCAGTTTAATTATCCAGGTGACTCCGATGTGGTGCAGATGAGGTTTTTGCGGCCCAACAGCAGGTTCTGCTCTCAGACCATCACCCACTCCTGCCAGACAGGAAATAGACTGAGCTGAAGAAAAAGGGAGATCATGTTCCAGGCTGACACTGGCAGGCAGAGTTTACGTAGCAGCGTTACAGGATTGTGTGGTAAATGACAGCAAACCCATTTTATGTAGACTTGTCTTCTTTGAGTCTTTCAGGTGGCCTTAATCTTTCTACTGTTCTGTTTGGTCACCCTGATCTGGTTCAGGTCCCTGCCAGTTACCTTGGGTCACTAGCACCTTGCAGAGGAATCTAGGTGTGATTATGGATGGTGCTTTTAAGCTAGATGAACAGGTCAGCTCAGTGGTTAAGCCTAGTTTCTTCCAGCTAAGGCTGATTGCCAAAGTCAAGCCTTATCTAAGCAAAAGAGACCTTGAAAAGGTCATCCATGCTTTTATTTCCTCTTTCTTAGACTGTTGTAACTCCATGTACGTGGGAATTTGACAGTATGAGCTTCACCACCTGCAGCTTGTTCAAAATGCAGCAGCCCCTTATTTCACTGGAACAATGAGATGTGAGCACATACCGTAACTCCAGTTCTTTCTTCACGCCACTGGCTTCCAGTCAACCACAGGATTGATTTAAGATATTTTATTTGTTTTAAGTATCTTAATGTGGCCCAGAATACCTGTTTGATCTCGTTGCACTGCATCGGCCCTTCAGAGCGCTTGGTTCAGCCATTCAGATGGTCTTGGAGGTCCCTCGATCTAACTTAAAAACTAGAGGAGACTGAGCCTTTTCAGTTGTAGCCCCCACTCTGTGGAACACTTTGTCTTTAACTCTGTGGTCCGTAAAAGGTGTCTCCATCTTTAAGACACACTCGTTTACCTTATTGGTGGTTTTTATGTTGTACCTTTGTATGTTGTCCCTGTGTTGTCATATTTTTTGGTTTATGTAAAGCACTTTGGAGGCTTTGACTGTATAAATGTGCTATAGAAATAAACTTGACATTGATATTCTAATCAGATCCATTGAAGGAGAGAAAGAAAATGATGGTCAGACTACAAGAGCATCTCTAAGTGGCCTTGTGAAATCTGTAAGGACCGGACATTTAATGTCTGTGAGACTGTAGCTAGCAGTGATGGTGGCAATACACAAACACTGTATTTTAGTAAAAGTATAAAAAACAGACACAAATATACTCTAGTAAAAATACCATGTTAACCTTTTTACTTGGGTAAAAGTAAGTACTTGTTTTTAAATATACTTAGTATTAAAAGTAAAAGTACTTATATTGGCTAATTTGGTGGTCTACATATCATTAAGTGTGCTAACTGTTTGTATTTGATAACACATCTGTAGTATAGGCAAGGCCATTTTATATAAAGGTCCCATTTTATGCCAAATTCCCCTTCTAAAGGTTTTCTAACAGTCTTATGTGTCCTCATAGCCTGTGAATGAGGCCCAAAAATGAGACAATTCTGTCTCCTCTCTCACTGGCTTTCTACCCTTTTTAACTGGTGAATCTGAGATCTTTCCCTTTGTAAAAAACATTCCCAGTGGATTTTGTCATTGACCCGTCCCTCCGGCTAGCTGAGCTTACCGCTTACCCTCTAAAACCACAGAGTGGGCAGCAAAAGCCGGATCCTTTCTCATTAAGGGGTGAGGAAAGGCACCACTCATGAACATTTAAAGGTTCAGACACAGAAACAGCCTGTTCTCAGTAGAACTCACTAGAACCACTTTTGGAATGGCTGAGATTCAGGACCAAGGTTGAATTTTTGGTAATACACTTTGAAAACAATGTTGTTGGACCTCTGACACCCATGAAATTGTTGAAACAATGTATAATATGGGACCTTTAACATAGATAACATAGATATTTTCTGTAAAATAAATTAAAAGTCAAAAGTGTCCACATTTAAATCTAAAATATAGTACAGATACATGAAAAACATTTAAGTCCAGTAATGAAGTGCTTGTACTTTGTTACACCAGTTTCCACCACTGGTGGCTAACGCACCGGGACATGTGAAACAGGGGTGTAGTCTAGTTTATTTTATTGGTATACTCTGATTTTTGCCCTCCCACCCTCAAACATCATGTCTTTGTGCAACATCTGTCTTGCAGCACGCTTCCCAAAGCAACAACTGCTCTTAAATGTATACTTTGTTAATGAGCACCACAGTGATTAATAATACTCCATTATAACTAAAAACACCTGCAAAGACCTTTATATGGTCTCTCAGTCTAGTTCTGTTCACTACACAATCATGGGGAAGACTGCTGGCCTGACAGTTGTCCAAAAGACGACCATTGACACCTTGCACAAGGAGGGCAAGACACAAAAGGTCCTTGCTAAAGAGGCTGGCTGTTCACAGAGCTCTGTGTCCAAACACAATAATAGAGAGGTGAAGGGAAGGAAAAGATGTGGTAGAAAAACGTGTACAAGCAATAGGGATAACCGCACCCTGGAGAGGATTGTGAAACGAAACCCATTCAAAAATGTGGGGGAGATTCACAATGGTGGGCTGCAGCTGGAGTCAGTGCTTCAGGAACTACCACGCAAAGACGTATGCAAGACATGGGTTTCAGCTGTCCCATTCCTTGTGTCAAGCCACTCTTGAACAATAGACGGCATCAGAAGCGTCTTGCCTGGGCTAAAGACAAAAAGGACTGGACTGCTGTTGAGAGGTCCAAAGTTATGTACTCTGGAAATCAAGGTCCCAGAGTCTGGAAGAAGAGAGGAGAGGCACAGAATCCACATTGCTTGAGGTGGAGTGTAAAGTTTTCACAGTCAGTGATGGTTTGGGGTGCTTTGTCATCTGCTGGTGTTGGTCCACTGTGTTTCCCTCGGTCCACGGTCAACGCCGCCGTCTACCAGGAAATTTTAGAGCACTTCATGCTTCCTGCCACTGACCAACTTTATGTAGATGCAGATTTTTCTTTCCAACAGGACTTGGCACCTACCAGTACCTGTTTTAAGGACCATGGTATCCCTGTTCTTAATTGGCCAGCAATGTTGCCTGACCTTAACCCCGTTGAAAATCTATGGGGTATTGTGAAGAGGAAGATGTGATACGCCAGACCCAACAATGCAGACACGCTGAAGGCCACTATCAGAGCAACCTGGGCTCTCATAACACCTGAGCAGTGCTCAGTGTTGGGGTAGTTACTTTAAAAAGTAATTCATTACTAGTTACTTATTACTTCTGAAAATTGTAATGAAATTACTTTACTCGTTACTACATTTGAAAAGTAACGCCACTACTTATTACTTTACTTGACCATAATTCACCGTGTAGACATGGACAATCATCACTGCCTGTCTGCATAGTGTTTACTGTACAGCGGTCCCTCGCCACACCACGGTTCATCTTCTGCGGTCTCACTGTTTTGCGGATTTATTTTGTATGCAGCACTCCATATTTAAGTACATGTAAATCCTATTTAAACCATTCTATGTCCAAATTTAACTGTAGTAATCCGCCCACTGTGCTTTGTTTCTTGACTTTACGACGTTACACACGAGGGTGGGGACGCAGCGCCAGCAGAGAAGCTGGAATATATTTTACGGGGTGAGTAATTATTTATATATTCAGGTTGTTAAATATGTAGGTTTTTGAGAGTGTATGAAGTGTGTGAGGATGTTGAAAATTATTATAGTTTGGGAAAAGGTCTATAAACACTTCGAGGAGGGACAAATAGGCCTTAACGTGCATTTCAATTGTGAAATATTAATAACGTCGTCATTTGACGGATTTCATTTATCGCAGGATGTTTTCAGAACGTAACCCAATAATAGACAAGGGACCACTGTATATTGTAATCAAAATCGCTTTGAAACCACAAGAACAACATCCCTTTCTGTGGGAAGAAATGGACACACTTCTCTCATAATCATTTTATCTAGTATTTTTCTAAACCTGGGCGATTCAACCATGGACAGGGGGAGCATGTCTCCTACAATGAACCTGCAACTAGCTTGTTAATTTCTGTCGGTTACCGGCTGCTGCGCTCCAGGAAATGTTGAAAAAGCTTAGCTTGTTTAGGAGGGTCGGCTGCTGAAGGACTCCTTCCACTGACCCGCGAGCAGGATCTTTCATCACAAGTTTGGACTGATAAAAATAATTCGAATATCGCCACTGACCAAAAGCCAGTATTTCCGACTCCAGCTGCATTTTTCTTTCTTCTTAGTTGGCGCTCAATCATCTCTATGGCAACACGCCCAGGCAAGCACACACACAGGCAGCAGCATGCGTGCACCACTTAAACAGATGAGAACTTCACACATAGGCAAACACGGCTCGAGTAACACGGAAAATGCGTTACTGTAGTCCAGTAAAGTCATTTCATTACCAATATTTTAAGTTTGGGTTACTTTGTAACGCGTTACAGTAACCCAACACCTGAGCAGGTCCACAGATTGATGGACTACATTTCACGCCGCATTGCTGCAGAAATTCAGGCAAAAGTAGCGCCAACTAAGTATTGAATGCTGTACATGTTCATACTTTTCTTGTTCATACTTTTCAGTTGGCCAACATTTCTAAAAATCCTTTTTTTGTATCGATCTTAAGTAATATTCTAATTTTCTGGGATATTAAATTTGTGATTTTCATTAGTTGTCACTTATAAACATTAAAATTAAAAGAAATTAACTTTTCACTTTTTGAATGGAATTACTGAAATAAATCAACTTTTTCATGATATTCTAATTTTATGATGAGCATCTGTACATCATTCACAGCTTTAGTAGCTGCTGTGACTGTATTGTGGGACTTTCTGAAGCCGGATGGATAAGAAGATAAAATAGCATTGCTATCTAAGAAGACCTTTAGTTGATCACTCAGTAAATAAATCAATGAGTACGTTTTTGGGTGCTTAGAATTTGGACATGTAGGCGCTTCAACCAATTGTGTAAACTTCAATGAGACACAAAAAAATTTCAATCCATCAGATAATGGTGACCGTCAGTCCCAGTTCAAATAACCACAAAGAACAAGTTTATTGTTAGGTAATTTAGAAATGATGTTAGAGAGTGAGGTCTTTATCTGCAAATGGAGGTCTGTAGCGGGCAACAACAGTAATGTTGTAGGTGGGACATGAGGTGCTGTAAAACTAGCTTCTGAAAGCACTTCATGACTGCAGCAGTTAGTGCCACCAGTCTGTAGTCATTCAGGCTAGTTATTGTGTTTTTTTGGGGGGGGCAGGTATAATGGTGTCTGTTTTCAGGCCAGATGGGATGGTGGCCTGTTTTCATGGAGGTGTTAAATACTTCGTCAGGACAGTTGGTCTGCACAGGTCCTCGGTACTTTGCTCTGTACCCCATCCGGACCTGCTGCTTTGTGGTGGTTTACAGCTTTCAGGACCACTCTCACCTGATGTTGTTGCAGCACGAGCAGATGGTTGTCAGAAGGCCGTGAGGTCGGGGGAGCAGGGTGGAAATCCCTCTGCCTCAAAGTAGGTGAAGAAAAGATTTAATTCTTCTGCCAGCAAGTTATCTGATTTCCTGCGTCAGATGTCTTACCCTTGTAGATTGTCAGACACTGTAAGCCCTGCCAATCTTGCCTTAGGTTACTGCCAGCCAGATGGTTTACCACCTTGCTTTTGTAGTCCCTTTTGGCTGTTTTGATGCCCCTCCTCAAGTTTGTTGTGGTCACGGCGTAAGCGACCTGGTCCCCAGTTTTGAAAGCAGAGTCTCGGGCCCACAGCAGACTGCACCTTCGCTTTCATCCAGGTTTTCGCAGTCCTCCTGACTGGCTTGATTCTGCTCCTGAGGGTTTATAGGCTGAGCACTAAGATTTGGACTGAAAGGCCCAGGTGGGGTAGAGGTTTTGCTCTTTATGCCTCTTTCAGGTTTCAATAAACCTGTTCTAGTGTGTTTTTACCTCTGGTTGGACCTCATACATTTTGCACAACCTTATAGGAAAACAGTCTTTAGACAGGCCTGATTGATGTCTCTAGCCACAATAAATGCCCCCTCGGGTTAAGCCGTTTGCATAACATTTCATGGAGATATGAGAGCGCTAAGTTAATATTAGCATCCAGGGGTATATAGACACCATGTTGAAAGTTTGATACTGACCAGCCTAAGCCTCCTGACCTCATGATCTACTAGATCAAAGGCTTTGGGAAAATCTATAAAAAGAGCTATGCAGTGGTGTTTGCTATCTAGTGCTGTGACTATATCATTAGCAGTTTTAGTAGCTAATGTGACTGTTCTGTGGGACTTTCTAAAGCCAGATTGATAAAAAGATAAAATAGCATTGCTATCTAAGAAGACCTTTGATCACAAGTGTTTCCAAAATCCTTGCTAGAGGCGACAATATAAAGGTGATAAACGGCACATACAGCGGGCAGATGACGCTTCTGAGACAGTGTGCAGATGAAATAGTCTATATTTAAGAAAGAAAATTAAATTTTCCTTTTGAGCCAGAAGATCCTCAAGAGAAGCCAGCATCACGTATTATTATTATTATTATTATTAATATTATTATTATTATTGTTTTTGTTTGTTTGATTTTGTTTTCACAAATAGCCTGACGTCTTCTCAATAATAAGCTGTATTTAGCAGTTCACAGGCATAGAAATGAATGGAAATTGGATTTTGTTTATTTAAAACAACAACAAGAAAACAACAACTTTTGAGATATCGAATTATTTTGTCCTTGTCTTTACGACATTGTGGGGAGGTTCGTGAACGTCTCACTGTTATTGCGCGGCATCACGCTCACAGCTACAAGTGGGTGACAGCAGGGTTTTATATAATTTTTGTTAATGAATAAATAAATTATCATTAGAATTGTAGTATTGGTAGTTTGTGTTTTGATTAAAGTATTGGTGACGTGTTTTAAACATGAGGAGACCCCCGAAGCCGTTTCGCCATCAGTGGGTTATTTGCTGTTAAATTGCTGGTTTACCTCCTGGAAGTGGATTAAATTTAGCTTCTTAAAAGGTGAGAAGATGTCAACTATAACTTTTTTCTCGGTCTCTAATTTCGTAGTAAAATAATGGTGTCCAGATGCTGTGTTGTGTGTGAAAAGTGCTGGACGGGTCAGTGGTCGCTGTCTGTAGGCCTCAAGCCATGCCTCGGTTCACAATTAGAAAGAGAACCGGCGAGACGTGATTTAAAGCGGCGGACGAGTTGGTGGAGCAGCCGCTACGGAGGGCTCCGCCAGACGTTATCTGTTGAATGAAGGGAGAAATAACTAATTTAAGTATAACAAATGTATACACAGTGTAAAAAATACCTCAAGTAAATGAAATGTTTAAATATTCATCTATCGGTTGACTTAACGCAACTAGTTAGCCTGTTGATCGCTGGCAGCGTCTCAATTCATTGTTAGCTAGCTGAGCTATGCTAACATCACCTGATTTTAAAATAGGTTACTTAGACGGTCTTTGAATTTAACCCCAGGTTAGGACTCTTTATGTCAGTGTTAATACATAAAAAGTAAAACTGGTGGGGTGTAACGGCAGGCTGCACCTTCCAGCCAGGATCTCCTTCTAATGTCGTGCTAGCCTCCATCCAATTCTCCTTTTCTGTCCTTCCAGGGCTGGAAAACAGACATGTACCCACCGTCTCGACAGGATTATGTCTCTTTAAACCTTCCTGAACCGGGAAGTGGCAGCTACAATAATAGCAAACAGTGGAGGAGGCAGTCCTTCTGGAGGGTAAGTGGGGGGTTTCTGAGTGTGTCTCAGATTAAATGTGAGCTTCTGGTGTTGGCAGCGATGGAAACATGAATGATGTGTGTGTAGACAACGTCTGATCCTAAAGATGTCAAACTCAGTTTATCTGCAGTTGTTGAAGTTAAGGTGCTTTCTGTGGCGTTGTAACTAAGTCAGGTGGGTATGGCGGAAAAAAAAGGTCAGTAAAGATTCCAGTCTGACCAGTACAGGGGGCTAACTTTATTTTTTAATGCTCGTGTTGGCTAATGATGAGACTTAATATGTTGAGGTGTAAAGGCTGCTGGGCACGCTGGCTGGCTAACCAGACCTGGTGTTGGTTGTCTTGACTTTTGGAAAACATTTTACTGCAGTTGTTCGGACAGAGTAGAGGCCTGTTGTTACATAGCTACACACAATGACTCTCTGGATGCATGTTTGGTTAAGAAGATTAAAGCTCCTCAGATATTGTGAACGTAAGTCGATGCTCTTCACCATCTTCTTGTGATTTCAGAAATGGAAGCAGCTTTCCAGACTGCAGCGGAGCCTCATCCTCTTCACCCTGGTCCTCCTTTTTATTTGTGGACTTGCTTCCTATTCCACTGTGACCAAACACCTGAGCGGTAAGACGCCGTGTGGTTGGCTGTTATGGAGCTTGAGTTGTTGAAAGTCAGCTGAACGATAAGTTTATTTGTAGCTGGTCATTCTGACATGATGTAAACACAGTGTTTACATACTTCATGTGTTCTTGTATGCGTCCAGGCCTTACAGAAAAAAAGCAGGACTCAGACCTTCAACCCATCAACTCTAATGTGCTGCCAGAACCTGCCACCCAAGGCCACCTCCCACTGCCAGAGCAGCCCTCCCAGGTCTGTATATGTAGTTTAGATAACTGAGTCACAATGTTTGCTATCCTGTCACGTGAGTTTCTTTTACCTCATCTTGAGGGATGTTTTCTGCCTCCTGACTGAAATGACAAACCTAAAATAAATTAAGTATATCTTCCAAACTACCAGGGCTGTATGTATAATCCTGGTCTCTACAGAAAGCTGAGACATGTGAGACTACTAAAGATGCGTCAGAATCCAGACATGTGCTACTGTGTCAGAGTAGATTAACCTGGAACACAGTGGAAAATGTACATGGTCATCTCCTCATGAAAGAGAACCTTATTAGTGGTTTTCCACTGATTTTTTCCAGGAATTTTTATTACCTGGAATTTATTTTTTCAGGTTAAAAAAGTTTCTGATAATCTGTGCAGTTTCCAACGTAGCACAAGGTTCCAGAAAATAAATCCTATGGCTGATACCACTTGTTGGTACGATGGGCAGATCTACTTCCGGCTGTTCTGGTCCTCCCAACTTCTTGAATCTTGTTTCAGTTCCTTTAGCTTTCCTGAATTTCTTCCGTGTGTCCCACTTCCAGCTCTGTTTGTCTGCTATTTATAGTCCACACTCTGTCAACTCACAGACGTCCTGCCTGTCCTTCTTGGTAAATACGCTCACAGGAGCCTGGAACACGTCTCCGGTCCCTCCATTTTCAAACGATTTAAACCTGGAGTTAAGTTTGTAAAATAAATATGTTGCAGCCGTGCACCGGCTTGTACTTGCAAGTATGATCCACCAAGGAGAGGTCTTCAGCACACATTCCTGCCCCTCAGGAACTCCAGGGGATCTGAAAAGTCCTACCCCTCTATTAGGAGCTTTTTCAGGGAAAGTGTGGGGGTGATGGAAGCTTTTTCCTGCAGGTTTTCAATGTGTCCCTGCTGCAACACACCTGGTATAAATAAAATAACTTGTTTTCAAGTTCTGCACCAGCCTGTGAACTACCTATTATTTATTTATTTATTAAAGATCCCATATTCTACATTTTTTCAACAGCTTCATATGGGCGTCAGAGGTCCAACAACATTGTTTTCACAATGTATTACCTCTGATTCAGCCTTGGTCGTTCCAAAAGTAGCTCTAATGAGCTCTACTGAGAACGGGCGGTTTCTGTGTCTGAACCTTTAAATGTTCATGAGTGGCACCTGTTCACGCCCCTCAGTGGGACAGGAGCCGGCTTTCGCTAGCGCTCTGGTAGGGGATTTTAGAGGGTAAGCTCAGCTAGCTGGGGGGCGGGTCAATGACAGTATCCACTGCCAGGGGCAGTATGGGGCAGTGGTTATTTCCCTTTGTGATGTCACAGAAAGATCTGAGACTCACCTGTTTGAGCACACATTCGCTAAAATGTGGAGCAAGCAGGTGAGAGAGGAGACAGAATTTTCTAATTTCTGGGCCTCATACACAGGCTATAAGGACACTTTAGAAAGTGAATTTTGCACATATGGGACCTTTAAAAACCTGCAGGACGCTGGTTTCAGAGGTCCGGAGTTGGTGATCCCTGATCTAAGAATTAGTAGACTAATGTCTGATGAGGAACTGTGTGTTGGATTTATAACCTGCAGTACCTGGCACAAGAGGTCTGGATTTGGCGATCCTCAGTTTTAACATGCATGTTAGTCTCATTGGTGGTTCTAAATCAGGGATGGGCAAAGTCGTCCTCGAGGGAGGCTGTCCTGTAGGTTTTGGATGTTTCCTGCTGCAGCGGACCTGAATCAGATTAATGGGGCAACATGCTTGAACAAAACTTCACAACAAACTGAGGAGATCTATTTAATTTGAATCAGGTGTGTTGGAGCAGGAAACATCTAAAACCAGTAGGACTGAGGACCAGTGTCACCCATCCATCCTCAATCTAAACTGATTGAGGGAAGTGAGTGACTGGTTCAACTATGTCTGATATTAAAACAGACTTTTGTTTGAACAGAGACCCGTTTCAGTAGTTCCCACCTGGTACAACAGAAATAGTCCAAATGTTTTGTTATTTTAGTTTAACAAAGTTCTGAAGTGGTTTTTCCAAAGGTTTTCCTCTCACACAGTAACAAACTCTCAGCGACCATGTAACATCACTTCCTCCCCATCAGGTCAGTGTAACAGGAAGTGGTGGCCAACCAGCTGGTTGTAGATTAGTGTGTGGTGATGTTGGTTCTGGTTCTAATGGATCAGATCCTGAAAATGATGGGTTCCTTCAGGGTTCCTCATGAAGTCATATAAAGGAAGATCCATCCAAGGATTAATGAAAAGACGTAGAGGAAAGTGTCTTGTGAACCTTTGGTTGGGACCAGAAGGAGCCGAGTCAGATCATGTCAGAGTTTCAGAGATCACTTGGTTAAAGGTTTCCTTCAGTTGGTTCGGCTCTTCTGTTCGCTCATTTTACCTGAGCTAATGTTTGATCTTCATCCACCAGCATGTCCTAGCAATCTTTCTGATGAAGACCACATGGACTAGACTCCTACGAAGAATCTAGTCCATGATAGAGTGAAGCAGCCGATCGCCATAGCAACAACGCTATTGAAAACACTAAGAGTCGTACTTCCACAAGCAGAAGCAATGAAGGAAATGCTGCTGCTGCTGATGATGAGGCAGCATCTCTTGTGTTTGTCCCAGAGGAAACTATCCAACAAGCGGGGACCTCCTGTTCTCCACAACCGTATTCAGAACAAGAGAAATAGCTCAGAGGTGGAGGAGAAGGCAGCCGACAGCAAGAAGGAAGGAGGGGACGAGGGGGTCATCAGGTAAGACTTGAGCTAACGGCTACGTTAAGCTGTTTGCTCCATTCATTCAGAAAAATCTTTATCTCGTTATCTTTACCTCATCACTTCCTGACAGCAGCAACAGAGACTAAACACGTTTAAGTCACAGATGTTTGGTCCAGTTATGGTTTACAATTGATTTAAAATGATGGTTTGAAGATCAGTTGATCAGCTGCTCCTGATGGTACCGAGAACAAAGCGTGAGCTCCAGCGATCGGGCCTTTGTGGTTTCTGGTCCCAGATCGTGGAACGACCTGCCTCTGCATATGAGACAGGCCTCTTCCTTGCCTGATTTCAAGTGTTTTTTTTTTGTAATTCTTTTAATATGATTTTAATTAATCATAGTTTAAAAAAATTTTTTTTTTCATTTTTTTTTTTTTTTCATTTTAAAAATTTCATTCAAGTTTAATTTTATTAATTTATTTTGGGGTTTTTATTATACATTTCTTTTTTATTTAGTTTTATGTTAATAAACCATCAGTATCATATGTGTTAACACCTGGCTAACAGCTGGAAACACTACTGCCACCTTGTGGCGACAGTAAACCGTTGCTACAGGTGGGACTTCAGGGCAGTCGGCTGTATTTAATGTCCAGCCTGTTTCATCGCCAGACCTCCTCTCTCTGATTTCAGCTTTCAGACATATGGAGTATCTAATTATGTCGCGTTTGTGTTTTCTTTAATCGTGCGGTGACTTGAAGCTGGCGTGGGGCGGTGATCGATACAGAGCAGAACACAGGCAGTGAAAACAAGGAAGTTTCACCCTCCAACAAGGAAGTCAAATTCTCAGAAGACTCTGGTATTTGAGCTTTGATTTATTTATGTGATTCTGAATATTTTTTACATTACACGTGATTATAATAATCCCAGTAAGAAGAATCAGAATGAAGGGATGTGTTTAACCAGCTGACTGATTCCCGTCCCCTGACGTCTGTCTTTGCGCCGCCTTGCTGCTGCAGGCAGTCGGCTGGAGGAGGTGCAGGAAGCGTTCAGACATGCTTGGAAAGGTTATAAAGACTTTGCTTGGGGCCACGATGAGCTGAGGCCCGTTTCCAAGTCATACAGTGAGTGGTTCGGTCTGGGTCTGACGCTCATCGACGCCCTCGATACCATGTGGATTCTTGGGCTTAAAGAAGGTGCGTCGGATTCATGCTTTTATCTGCTTTTGGATTCATGTTTTAAATCCAGCATAAATGTCAAGTGTTTCAGTATAAAGTTCTCCTGAATACGCTCAACATGCTGTTGTGTGTTTCAGAGTTTGAAGAGGCCAAGGAGTGGGTGGCCACAGAGCTCACATTCAACAAGAACGTGGATGTCAATCTGTTTGAAAGCACCATCCGCATCCTGGGAGGCCTGCTGAGCACCTACCATCTGACTGGAGACACCCTGTTCCTGGACAAAGCTGTGAGTCTCAGCAGCTCTTCTGTAGTTTGACCTTTGGATAATTATTGTAGACACACGTTTACTGTAGAAACACACTAACTTTTCTGATCCTTAATACTGTAAAAACATTGATTTTCCTTTTCTGGCCCGTTTCTGCTTGTTGGGTCTTTGTTTTCCTGTTGGGACTGAATTTAGGGGCCAGAGTTTATGAAGAAGAACCATTATTAGGAGCTGAGGATGACGATAATATTCTGTCAGATTGATGGTAGTGCACATAACGGACAGGAAGCCCACAGAGCTGGAGAAAGCTGGAAAGATAAAAACATTCCGATTTCCATGGATCCAGTCTGATATAATAAACCAGCGAAGTTTATTTATTTTTCACCTGTTTGGAGGAGCTGGGTTGAGTCATCGAGGATCTGGTCAATGTTTTTAAGAATCAGCTGAGCAGGAGACACCTGATCAACTTGAATGATCCGGCTGGCTTTTTAACCCTTACAACTTCACTAGATCTCCGGTGCCCCCGAGCACGATAACATCATCAGGGTCTCAGGAACGGTGGCGTGTAGCTCTGTGGGGAAAACTGTGATGGATAACTTAACTTTTAGGTGATCTACTGAATTTTCCAGACATTTCTATCCCGCCCAGGAGGTTTACAATCCAGCCACTAAATGTAGTTTTATTCAGAGACTATCTGGTAAATCCACCATGATCCATGATA
>JBAMHW010000012.1:32213996-32233740 GCA_037177495.1 Rhadinocentrus ornatus | reverse complement strand
ATCAGAGAGCTTAGATTGACGGTAACGTCCAATCAGGAGCAGCCAAAGATCAACCAGTGAGCAGAAAGTTCTGTGTGGTGTGAAAAGAAGGAAAATAATGCTCCTCTATGGCTGGAATAAAGCCAAGAAGATGCTTCTGATGCACGGCTGAGCTGGAGTTGCTTTAGTGAGGATAGCAGGTAAATAGTAGCAGGAATACCTGGAAGAAGTGGAAACATGGAAATGGTTTCTAGTTTTTCTCCTGAAAGCATGATGTGAGATGAGAAAAGGCTTGGTCACCGTTGATCTGTGTGTTATTTCTACAAAGTTCTGTTAGGAATAAATTCTGCTTTCTTCTTCTGGTCGAACTTTATGCTGCTATATCTATTCATACTTTCATTTTACATCATTTTAGCTTCATAATAGTGCAAATATATATATACATAATAGTGTAACAAAGACATTAATTATGTTCATCATATTTACCACAAAAATGAATCCTTTAGGCAGGAGCAGTCAGACTCTGTAACTCACCCACAATTAGCATCGACTGGACCTTTCTGAATGAATTGGGTCTGGTCCAGTTTCTGTTTGTATTTTTCTGAACAGTAGAGTCAGACACAGGACCTACGTCTAACTTTTCACGTGATGGATGTTGTTCTTCCATAGAAAGACATCGGCTCGCGGCTGATGCCGGCCTTCAACACCCAGTCCAAAATCCCCTACTCTGATGTGAACATTGGGAAAGGTTCGGCCCATCCCCCCCGCTGGACCTCAGACAGCACTGTTGCTGAAGTTACAAGCATCCAGCTGGAGTTCAGGGAGCTCAGCCGCCTCACCGAGGACCCCCAGTACCAGGTATCGTCTTAGCTATTGCATCTTTTCAGCCAGGAACATGTTGTAGTGCAGGTAAGCCGCTCGTGTTAATGGTTTTAAAGTTTAGGTTGATGAACACAGCTAAATGTGGTGTCTTCTTCAGGGTTTTGTTTCCAGCCTGATACTTCAGGTTTCCCGGCAGACTTGTACTTCCTGTGCAAGTCCTGCTTTAAAACATCCGATACTCTTTCCTACGCTGGCACCTCCTTCTTTAGCATCTATTGCAGGCATTAGGAAAACAGTGTTACAGTGGAGTGTTTTTATCTCTTAAAATTCACTAAATAAAATAAAAAGACAAGAAAAAAACTACTTCAGAAACGTGCAAAATGTTCAGCAGCTTCACCAAGTTACTATAAATACTATCTTAAATGTGAAGTATCATAAGAGGAAGTGTTTCATAGGTTTTTATGTCCAAGTGTTTCCTGGAGGCAACATTGGATCATTGTGCAACAAACCATTAAAATGAACACCTAGTTTTTCTAATTTTACGTGTGAAGCATCATCTGTGATGTCACTGCTCAGTAGCGCTGTTTCCTACCGTTTTCTACTCGCTTTTTTTCTACAAACACAATGTGGCTGAATTTACTCTGTAAATGAAGGAAATGAGACGGAATCACTATTATCTACATGTTACTGCACCAACATCAGATTTATCTTGTTAAATGATAAAGTTCAGAACAAAATGATGATGATCGATCCGCTATGGAACGCTAAATATAGCTGAACACATAATTCCAGCATTTCATGCAGCCATGTTGTTTTCATCATTTATTTAGCTAATAACTTGCATTAAACTATAAAAATACAAAGGTTTACTCCTCTTGTAGTGTGAATACTTTTTAGGCAATTTCTATGGAGCAAAACAGCAGAGCTGTTTCCTTTTGGAAAAAAAGTCCACCAAAAGAGTTTCAGTTTGGCTTTCTGAGAGTCATGTGACAAATTAAAGCATTTTTATTGGTTCCCTATGGTCTTCCTTTATTTTTAAAGTATTCCATCATTCAAGAAGATGCATTTAGGAAATGTACCAGGAGAAAAATGTTGTGTTGCCAGTCATTGGTCAGAAAGCTACAGGAACATGTCGGTAAATGAATTTAACATCCTACCTCACCTCTCCTATGTCCAGTCCGTAGTGTCTGAAGTCATGACACAGGTCCACAAGCTGGATGGCAAACTGGACGGTCTGGTGCCCATGTTCATCAACACAAACAGCGGGCAGTTCACCCACCAAGGTATCTACACTCTGGGAGCCAGAGCTGATAGCTACTATGAATACCTGCTGAAACAGTGGATCCAAGGAGGCAAGAAGGAGAACCAGTGAGTTTACAGACACCTCATCCATTCATCTGACAGACATCCCAGTTTATCTCACTTTACACCACACTGCTCCTCCAGTGTCTGAGCAGACAAAACGGTACACAAACGCACCACAGCAAGGACGTCCAACTGTCAGCCAGGACATAAATCATCAGGGACGAGAGAAGAGGTCGTCCCGCTAGCCGTTAACTTCCTGTCCCTTCTTTTACACTTGGAAATTTAGGTGTTTATGTCATGAAACTTGGTCTGCTTGTGCACCCAGAGCGTGGGTGTTCAGACGGGTGCTATCAGATGTGGTGGTGTACATCTGAGGTGGTGTCCACTGGTGAGGACCAGAGGTTTTAGTTCAGTCCAGATCCGATCAGATGGACGAGAACTAACAATAAAACGTGTTTATCTGATGGTTGCACATGCAGCCCACCTGAGGATGTTGTCTTAGATTGAGAAGATTTTAATTTCTGAGTTTAACATGTTTTTCCTCTCGCTGCGGGGTTTGGCTCATATTACTCCATATAGTCAGTATTGATTATATTTGAGTCTTTCTCTTCTAAACCTAAGCCAGCATGTGTATTAATAATAATCTAGGTGAATGTCTAACTCACAGAGGAAAAAATGACTATATATTCTGACTTTATGTCTTTGTATTATTCTGCCTGTAAGGAGCCGCGCTTGGTGCCGGAAGTAATAATGCATGTTTTCCAGAATGGTCATGTCTTTTTATTTCAGTCTGCTGTTGGAAGATGCTTTTCATGACTAGGCTGCATTTCATGTGTGATTTTTAGATTCCTGGAGGATTATTTACAAGCAGTGGAGGGTATAAAGAAGAACCTGCTGCAGAAATCATCACCTAATGACCTTACTTTTGTTGGAGAGCTCTCACATGGACAGTTCAGCCCTAAAATGGTCAGTAATACTTCAGATTGAGGTCAGAGTCCCATTAAAACTCATCTTCTGACATAGAGGAGAAAACATCTGTCTTTTAACAGACTCAAAGGCCACATTTAAGTTGGAAATTCAAATGAATCCAACTTCCAGAAACCACTCAACATTTATTTATCTCCGTAGCCAAAATTATTTACGTACATTTTTTATTTATTTTGCTCATCTTGTAGATATCCAGGCTTTGTGTCTCCATCTGAATTCCTCCTTAATCAGACTTTTCTCCATCTTTGGAGCAAAAACAGCCAAGCTAGCATCAGATGCTGTAAATTACCAGCGTAACCAGGTCAGTGACTGGTTCCACTGCAATGATAGATGGCAGGAAAATGTTCCCTCAGATGCAGCTTATTAAATGTATAGATTATATATACTTAATTTCTATTGTACTTCTATTTCATTTCTATTCAACTCACTCAGCCTTCTGGTTTTTAGCCTGTCAAAACCATAATTAGCATCGTGCTAATAAACTTCATCTTGTCCACACATTGACCCATCAGTGGGACGGTCCATCTAAATATCTGGTCTGTGTTTCTAAACTTCCTGTGTTTGTCTCCTTGTTCAGTTCCGGTTCTGTAGATAATCAATAATGACCTGAACAGGTTGGAAGGGTTTTACCAGCTAGACCTCTGACGGTTTTTCAGGACCACCTGGTGTGCTTCCTGCCTGGTACTCTGGCTCTCGGAGCCCACAACGGTCTGCCTGCTGATCACATGGAGCTGGCCAAGCAGCTGATGGAGACCTGCTATCAGATGTACGTCCAGATGGAGACGGGACTCAGTCCAGAAATCGTCCACTTCAATATGCATCAGGGCAGCACCAGAGACATCTATGTTAAGGTAAGTCATCTGTGATCAAATAAAGTTCATCTAGTTTGGATGTTTCCTTTTTTCCAGAGTGGTCTTTAAAAGAAAGGTTTCAACTGACTTGAGGCTCTCGTCTGTGTCATTTGGTGGTTTTTGCTGGCAGCTGGCAGACCGACACAACCTCCTACGACCAGAGACGGTGGAGAGCCTCTTCTACCTCTACAGATTCACAAAGGACCAGAAATACCAGGACTGGGGCTGGGAGATCCTCCAGAGCTTCAACAAGTTCACCAAGGTCAGTGCCACAAACTGGAAAAATATAAACACGAAACCCCAACAGGGGATGGGACAGACAACAGTTTGAACTGATTGATAAAGTCCGCTGCCATGTTTGTTCATTTTACCGCTGCCCTGAGAACTTCCTGTTAATCTCAACAGAAGAAATCAAGGCTGTAAACTCGACGTACTGAGCGATGGCAGAAATAGTGTGGAATTTAAAACAAAAGAAAAACAAATTGGCTCCGTAAAACATCCGCCAATAGACCTTTAATAAAACAGTTTCACATGAAATAGAGCAGAACAAAAGATGGAGTTGTAAACTAGAATGGATTCATGTTTCTTCCATTAATCTGAACTCCAGACTGATTCCTGACCATCATCCAGTTTGTCTCCTGAAGAAAAGTCTGAATGGGTGTAAATCTGGCTAGTCTTTCATGGGTTTACACCCACAGTCAACTCAAATGTGGCTCCATTTATAAGCTAAATAGTTTTTCTGATTGTAGAAGATCCATCGTTACAACAAAGAAAGAATCCATCAAACACATTTACTAAGTGTTTGTGAGACATGAAGACTGAAGGAAAAAAGCATAGGCGTTCAGTAACCTCTGAACTCTCTCATGTCCCCCTCACCAGAACTTTGTCTGGGTGTGGACTAATGTTTGTGTCTCCTTCAGGTTTCTTCTGGAGGCTACACGTCCATCAACAACGTACGGGACCCGGAGTATCCGAGTCCCAGAGACAAGATGGAGAGCTTCTTCCTGGGAGAGACCCTGAAGTATCTGTACCTGCTGTTCTCAGATGACCTTGACCTGATCAGTCTGGACCGGTATGTGTTCAACACCGAGGCCCACCCGCTGCCTATCTGGCCTTCCACCAGCTGAAATGCAGCGAAGTTCTCAGGGTTGGTGGACAAACCAAAATCTTTGCTGTTCTGTGACTGAACTTTAACGCTGAACACAAACCACAGATGGAAAAGGTTGTTTATGTGACCGGTTGGTTTTCATCACACCGACTTGTCGGAGCGTCAGAGAAAAGAAGAAGGGTGGTGTTTTACTGCAAAAACCTGACTTTTACTTGAAGACGACATGTGGAGGAACACCATGGCTGCAGGTGTGACCTTCTAACTGAACTGGCCATTTTTATGGCGGAAAACGTTGACCTTCCTCCAACATCGAAGTTTCCAACGTTAAAGACCCCTCCATCGATGAAGACTCCTCCATCGATGAAGACTCCTCTATCGTGGAAGACCCCTCCATTGTAGAAGACTCCTCCATCGATGAAGACTCCTCCATCGTGGAAGATTCCTTCATCGATGAAGGCTCCTTCATCGACGAAGGCTCCTCCATCGATGAAGACTCCTCCATCGATGAAGACTCCTCCATCGATGAAGACTCCTCCATCGATGAAGATTCCTCCATCGATGAAGACTCCTCCATCGTGGAAGGCTCCTTCTTCGTGGAAGATTCCTCCATCATGGAAGATTCCTCCATCGTGGAAGATTCCTCCATCGATGAAGACTCCTCCATCGATGAAGATTCCTCCATTGATGAAGACCCCTCCATTGTAGAAAACTTCTCCATCAATGAAGACTCCTCCATTGTGGAAGATTCCTCCATCGATGAAGACTCCTCCATCGTGGAAGGCTCCTTCTTCGTGGAAGACTCCTCCATCGATGAAGACTCCTCCATCGATGAAGACTCCTCCATCGTGGAATGTTCTAAGCTCTCTGAGCTGAGACCATCAGACTGTCCTGGGTTGCTTCAGGCGGTCGGACCAGGTTTAATGGGACTGGACCTGTGCTCCTGCTGCATTCACGTCCTGATGAAAACGTGACTTTAGTGACTGATGCTTCGTCAGTCCATCATTGGGATTCTGGGGGCTGTGGTTCTGAAACATGAAGTAGTTTAGGATGTGGTTCATGGTTTCCCTCCAAGGTTTTAACATCGTTTACATCACATGTTACACGAGGAGGTTTTATACTGTCTAAACTCAGTCACACCTCATCCAGGACTTAAGTTGTTCTGAGGTTGATTAGAATCTGGATCAGATAAACAGAAACATCTGTTTTGCTATTTTCTCCATATATGACTGGATTTGACATGAAACGTATCAGGAAATCATCAGTGAGGCAGCGTAGAGCTGAAACTCTACAGAGCTTCTGTCACACCTCCCTCTGCCAGGTGGAGAACATGTTGATCCTCTTGGTTTGGGTGTTGCTCTGAACTTCCTCCATTAAAGCTGTTCAGAGCTCAACCAAGAACTGAAAAGTCTATACAGGACAGAAAAAAATGAATTAAATAACGAAAATCCAGAAAAGCTGAGGAATGCAATAAATGATCAACTGTGGGGAAAAATATTTTTCATAAAAATGATCTTATTAATTCATTAAAACAGAGTTTTTTCTGTCTCAAATCGTGGTTAAAAATGACCCAGAATCCTTTAGTCTGGAGGCGTCGAGAGCTGCGTAAACACGCTCTGTTTTCTTCTCTTTCATTTAAAGTGTTCAGGTTAATAATCGTCGTCTGTCGGTCGTTGGTGGTGTGATCTGAAGGGACTGACTCTTGGCTCCTCCGGATCTTTCTTCTCCGGTGGCATGAATGCAGCAGGGTCACATGACCTGTAGTTCCTGGAAGAAGTAACTGTGAACTTTCTGCTGTGATCAAGCAGAGTAACGTTTTTATATCTGATCAGACGTTTCAGTGAAGCCTCCTTCAGATGGCGAGGCGATTTATGAATTCAGAGTAATATATTGATTTGTGGTGTTTATGTAAACTTGGTGATTGTTTCATGCCGATTTTCTGTGTTTGTTTTATTTTCTGCAGCTGGTCGTCCAGAAACTTTCCGCCGTAGCTCGTCGTAGTTGTTGATTTAAAGATGTTTGATTGTTTTCATTGAGACCAAACTTGTAAATTTCTTTGTTTTCCTCAACCGTGCCTTTAATGTCGCCTTCAGTCCATTCAAGCTGTTTTTATGTGTAAACGTTGTTTATTTACCATGAAGTTGGGATCAGCGCAGGAAAAAAATCCTCCTGATGTTTATCTGCCTCTAAGGGCTCTGATTCTTCCTGTGAAGAATTTCTTTCAGCGCGAACCATGAGCTCAACCAGACCTGAACCAGACCTCTGGGCTCAGACTGTGACAAGCCATTCCTCCAGAGGTGCCATGTCTGCTGTTTTAAGCTGTTTTGATAAGATTTGAAATATTTTGATGATGATGATCTTCTATTGTAGCCACAAAGCAGAAACCCGCTCAGACCTGAAGACCTTTTTATCATCACTGCACAGAAAAGAAGAAAAGTGCAAACATTCAGATTTAGTCGTCGGAATGGAGGCGAAGCACAAGGAGACATGAAATCATCTTAATCATCGTTCGATATGACGAGGAGGACAGCAGAGAAGAGAAAAGTGACTGGAAACAGGCTTCCTGCTTACACAGCCGTCACAACAACAACATGGCCGCTGGAGAAAAGTAAACAATACATTTACTGACAACAGACAAAAAGATTTTTGATTTCTTCTGACTGGATCAAGTTTCTCTATGATGATGATGATGATGATGATGATGTCCTGCTCTTGCCTTTGATCTGTTGACACGGAACAGAATGTTTTTGTGAAGTTGACCAACATGTCTCTTGTATTTAGTTTCTTTCCTGATCTGAAACTGTTCGATCTGAGAATAATTGCAGTAAAGAGGTTTTAATAAACAGACCGCGTGTCCATCGTCAACCAGCATCGTGACAGCACGATGAAGATTTTAGTGGGAATGATGGAAATAAAAGTTTGTGGATTTAAGGGTCCTCTTGATGCCTGAACATTCTTCTTTACCAAGTTACATGTTACTGCTGGGGCGGGGCGGTGAAACACCAGATAGACCAGACCACCCGCTTCTACACCTGTAAGGAAGCAGAAAACCACCTATTGCATCTGCAGGATAAACAAAGCTGACAATCATCGGGAGCACCTATAAAAAGACAAGCTGAGGGACACATAAGAAACAACTTAGTTACTGGTGATTCCTCAGGACAACACGGTGGCTGTGGGCAGGTTAGACAACGTGGGTGGGAAAGATCAGGATTAATCAGTGATCAGTGTGATCACGTAAATGTGATCAAGCCCTGCAAAGACCACAAGCACGCCACGGGGCTCAGATGAGGGATGAACATAGAATTTCCCAGTAGTCCTGGCTGATTTTCTCCTGGGTTCAGTTTCACAGAAGCAGCAGCACACTGGTTACCAGAAAGATTTATTCTGTTTCACATCAGTTATCATGGAAAGTTATTCTGCTTCACACCCCGTTCCCCCACGACCAGATCCTATACAAGCGGCAAGAAAATGGATGGGCGGAGAAGAGTTACTATGGAGATTTATTGTTTCTCATTAGTTACCATGATGATTTATCCTGGACTGCAGCCTGCTCCAGACCAGGGTAACAGTCAGGTTTAGTTAATGGTGGGGTTGCCACTATGGTCATGAAGGCCCCCTGATCTGCCTCTGATCTTTAAAGGGACCCAATGTGATTATGAGAACAGTAAATTTGTTTCTCTCAGTAAAGTTGGAGTGATGGTTTGACTGGAAACAGAAGCAGAAACCTCAGATCAAGAACTTCTTGTTTATTGCGCAACATTAAACAATCATTACATTCTCTGAATGGCATCAAAACAAAACATAATTCATTTTCTCCTGACTGGATCAGGTTTCTCCGATGATGTAAACCTGGATTTTTGGATCCTGGAGGTGATCTCTTGACCCAGTGATGGAGGAAATGAACAGGATATTCCTGTAATGTCAACTTTTTATTTAGTTCTTTCTTTCCTGAACATCTGATTTAATCAGAAATGTTGACCTTGACCTCAGAGTGAAGCGTTTTTATTAAAGCAGAATTTGTGTCCATCATTGACTCATTAACAAGCTGATTTATTCTGACGTCCACCGTCTGGAAAGCTGGAGTCCTTCAGTCAGCTTAAAGACAGACTGGTTTCAGCTGGTTCTTAATCTGGGTGAGCTCAGCACATATTTGACCGCCGTCCTGGATAATCAGTTATGAAGAAAATTTAATGCGAGTCCTTCAGTCTCACCCTCTCCATCTTCACCCACTGGGCGATGAGCTCCGATTCCGTCTTCCTGACGCTGATCACTGATGCTGGGTCAGCTTCATTAGATCCTCTGCAGGAAACCACAGAGAAAAACATCCTGATATAGTTTTATTCAAACCAGTAAGAAAAAAAACCATCTTAACCCTTTAAGACGCATTTACTACATCCAGTATCTGAGACCTATTTTATCACGTTGTGGTAAAAACTTTGTTCCAAACACACAATCTGATACTTGGCTTCTGCCCCCTGGTGCACATCTTTGGCACTACAATAATTCTGATGTATCACAGAGTAATAAGTTGTACATAAAATAATTTTTTTGCACAAGAATTTTCTACCCAAATGTTTCTGGCAGGTTTTTAAGGGTAGAAGCAGCTTTTTGTACCTCAGGTCCAGATGATGGGCCCCTCCTGAAATGTTGAGGGCTACCAGCACGGAGCTCAGAGACTTCCTGACCTGAAACAACGGACCGCTGATTAACTCCTGGCCTACGTTTAGTCCTAGTTTTGCCATGTTTTGGCCCTACTTGGGCTCTGGTTCAGGCTTGTTTTGGTCCTCGTTTGGAGTGAACACTCACCCCTCCATTGGCCCAGGGGTCCAGGTCTCCGTTGGAGAAAATTATGTTGCTGGCTGTGGAAAGAGCTGAACAGAAGAGTTCATTAATATACTGCTAAAACCTCTTAAATCCATCCAAGTCCAGCTGATCTACAGAAGCTTTTTAGGACATTTTAACTGGTAGTTTGCTGTTTTTCAGAAGAAATTTAAGATCCTGCTCTCATAATTCAAAGAAGAGGGTTTCGGAGCTCACCATCCCCCCAGAACTGGACTTTGAGCCAGTCCGGTCTGGGAACCACAGCCCAGCGTTTGGAGCAGTACGTCTCCCGGTCTTTCTGGGTGAACGCCATCGGAGGAAACATGTCCGTCACGTTGTTGCTCTCATAACACAGGTTGATCTCTGTGCACGCCTGCAGCCACACACACACAAACAACAGGTGTGTGTAGGTGTATCCCACAGCTGACTGAAACCATGTGTTGGTGGAGTACCTGGTAGTCCCAGGCCAGGCTGTCCTGGCCCAGTCCACATCCGGTTGGGTCAGCACACTCCATGTACAGACTGTACAGGTCAAAACAAGGCAGCAACCCACTGGAGTTGTAAACGATCCCTGCAGGTTGGGAAACAGTTTAAGTACAAATATGGAAGTAAAGCGCAGACTGAGCTCTCCGTTCAGGGTTGGTTTGTACCTGCGGTGTCCCGGAGGTTGGCCAGCAGCTCGGATCCCCTCAGCATGGTCTCACATCCCACCTGAAGAGTCACACAATCAGCTTCAGTCTGGCAGACTTACTGGGATTTCATCAGTCATCACACAGCAGAGAATTTACTCCTAAAGTTTATTCTTCATACCTTAAACTGAATATTTAATATCCACAATATTAATTATTTATACAATATAATAAAGAGCAGACGTTTAAGCCTGAATGATCCACCTGGTGACTTCTGGTCAACATAGAAAATAAATTACTACTACTAAAATTATTATTATTACCCACTGAGCTGAACATTGTAGTTAAACCTTTTCTTATTAACGTGAATGTATTCGTGGTTTTTAGAGGTGGACCTAATGGAAGACTCCAGGATTATCAGAACTAAAATACCTAAAAGAACAAACCCAGAACTGTAAAACAGAACTTCTTCTGGGTCCGGAAGAGCCCAGAGGGCCACAATGAAGGCAGACCATGGATGTGAACGTGTCTCCTGACAACTGATGGATGTTGCAGCTCCTGAATCTGTGTGTGTTGATGCACTAAAAGGTTGAATGTGGGAATGAATGAGTGCATTTATTCCTCCTGTGGCAGCTTTACCTTGACGGGGTTGGCGGGCAAGTTGCCCATGAAGTGTGTGCTGTACGGGTAGTCCAGCATGGCCATCAGAGTGAAGGCGTTCCTCAGGAGGCCGTAGAGCTGGTGGACATCCTGACTGGAAGATGGAGGCTTACACAGAGCAAACTCTGCCTGGATGCGGCTGTAATCTAATACCAGCAGAACATCTCTTTATTCTCACTTACTGTCCCCACCTCCTAATCTAAATGAGAAGATTCATTATTCTTTCTTGTAAATAAACTGAGTTACAGCCAGCATGGCTGAAGCAGACAGATTTACCTTGACGATCAGCTAACTCCTTCAGCTGACGGAAAGCTCCTCTCACAGCATCTCTGCAGGCCGTAGAAACGTCCTCAAAGTCCTGACAACCACAAACAGAGGTCCAGTTTTACTTTTCCAGGATGTCTCATGCAGACCGAAGAGTCCAGCTGAGATCTGGAAACCAGAAGCTGTTCCCCATCCCCATGCTGGACCCTGTGTTGCTTTTCGACCGGTGAACATCTGGCATCCTTATAGAAAGACAAAAAGTTCCAGAAACCCTCCAGGGACACAAAAAAGCCATAAAATATTACATTACATATTTCCATCAGCTTCTCTCCACACGCGCAGCAAATATTCGCTTTGTTTCCGATATTTTTACAACTTGGTTTCAAAATTAGACAAAATCATAAAGTGAATAAATTTCCATCCCATAATTGCAGTGTAAAAAAAGTTGGTTGTACAATAAATGTCTCAGCTAATGACATTCATTTCATACGTGTATGTCATGTATTTTCATGGAAACTGTAGACCCTTAAAGCATATGTGTCAAACTCAAGGGCCGCGGGCCACATCCGGCCCGTGAATGAATAATTTTTGACCCGCGTGATCATATCTAATCACTATTAGAGCTGGCCCGCTGAGAGCGCACGCACCACTATAATACTACAATTCCCATAATGCACTGCCAGCGCATACCTCGTTCTCAGCCTGACTGAGCTGCTCACCTTTTCAACAACGCCTCTCCTCAAAAACTGCCTGAATGAAAAGTGGACTTTGAAAGAAGAGAGAATGTTTGTGGATGTAAAGGACAAAGCTGAGTCCTGCGCGGAGACAGCGAGGCTGGAATAAAAGAAAACGACGTAAGAAGAGAAGCACCAGGAAAGATACCAGCATCTGGTCAGGAAAAAAAGTATCCAGCGGTGGAAGAGTTAACCCTTTAGGCGCCAGAGTTTGACATTTTTTAAGGCAAACTAAGTAAGAAAAAATGTTGAATGTGAAGCCGAGTTTCGTGTTAGTAAAATCTCTCATCGACTTCAGTATTGTGGCTTCACATGTTGGCAGCTGTATTAGATTCCACACGTTTCCTTCAAAGCAGTTTAAATTTTTGCATTTTTCTCTCGCTATCACAGGGCATTTCATTTTTCAAATGAGGAAATTATGTTCGCCTGTAGAACATGTTTTCACTTGAAATTACTCTGAAAAAGAAAAATGCTTATAAAGCCAGAACAGATAAATGCCACAGAGTTAAACAGGCTTTTTTATTGAATGATTAATGTTTTTATAGGCAATAACTAACAGGCTCTGTTAGTTCCAGGTTAAATGTGTGCAATAAGGCCATTTAAAAAACATTTGGATTAAATATTGAACCAGGCCGGCCCTCAACTTGTTCCAATTTTTTCTTTTTGGGCTGCTGTGTATTTGAGTTTGACACCCCTGCTTTAAAGTAATTTGAGAATTTCAGTATTATAAAAGACTAATAATAGAAACTTTCATTAACTTATACTGTTGTCTCACCTTAATTCTTGGATGGAGTCGTTTACACTGTTGTGGCAGTAAATAAAGGCTCCTGTATGCGGTAGCACATTTTTATGGGGTAATTTAGAGTTGGATCATCCCACCTTCATAAATATAGAGCGTACTTTCATGGGTTCATTTAAGCTGTTGCCTCCGTGTTGTGAAATAAGCTTAATTATATGCTTCTTCAAATAAATTCTATGCTATAAATTCTTTAAACTGTTTTCAGTGTTTAATTATAATATGTGAATATCTACATTCACTAATGGACACTGGAATCATCCTACCTGCATTAATAAGACAGAATACTTTTATAGGGTACTTTATACTGTCGAGATGTCCTACCTTCATTCATTTATTCACACCTCGTCACTGGAAAATTTGGCTGCACCTCAATTGTTTGTTTTTTACTGGTGCAACCACATTAAAAAGTCAGACGCACCAGTTCAACCAGTGCAAGAAGTTAGTCTGGAGCTCTGATCTGAATCATTACCATGTGGGAGCCTGTTATCGCTCATCCACAGCTTTACTTGTTCCGTAGCTGACTCCCTAGTTGTTTCTATGTTAGTTATGCAGGTGAAAGGTGTGAAGTCATTTCTTAGTAAAAGGCGCCGTTTCTAGCCCAATCAGATGTCTCTGTGCTTTATTAACAGGCTGGCACACAAATAACTACAAAAACATCGCATCAGACCAGATCATAAGAGATCTCAGAGGAAGTGTTGATGTGAGGAGCTACAGAGACATGGATCTCTGAGAGGACTCCAGATGCTGCTGTTTCTTTCTGTTTTATGCCTGATCTGGTGTAGATTTGTACCCTTTCTTCAGTAAACAGGACTGACCAGGCCTGATACAAACAGATACAAAGTCAAAGTTCCACACATAATCAGCTTATGTGTGTTTCCCTGTCAGCACTGACTGGTAGAACTCAGAGTTTAGTCAATCTTTTCCAAAAATGTTGCGTTCTGGAAGGAAAATTCCCACAAAAACAGGACATGTGCAACAGCGCTAGATGCTGTGTTCACGCCTTCTAGGCACTTTGACTGTACTTCAACTTTTTATACACAGAATGGTTTGCATCAGACCCATTCGTACAGGACTCTCAAACTCCGGTCCTCAAGAGGACCCTACAGGTTTTACATGTTTCTACTACAACACACCTGACTCAAATGACAAGTTCTGCACAAGCTGGTGAACGACCCATTGATCTGAGTCATGTGTGTTGCAGCAGGGAAAATAACCTACAGGACAGTAGCTGACGAGGACAAGAGTTGGAGATCCCTGTGAGCTAGACCCACACTGAAGGCAGCTCCACGATCTGGTATGTTCATCATCACAAAGCTTCCTCAGCTCTAACTTCATGTAGTCATCATCTTTGAATAACACATCAAGTTAGTTTTTGCTTGCAGCATCTAGACACTGCAACAACATAGACACTTACAGCTGTAACATCTCTGAAAAATTGTCCTGGGTCTCCGAGGCCAGCAGTAGACAGGATGGGGGCGCTCGCTGCCAGAGCTCCGGCCACAACGTTTGGATACTTCAGTCTCATGTAGACCGACAACATCCCACCATAACTGTAGGCACAGATTAGACTGTCAGGGATTAGATAATCAGACTAAATATGAGACCGCCTGGGATTAGATAATCAGACTAATATGAGACAGCCTGGAATTAGAAAATCAGACTAATTTGAGACCGCCTGGGATCAGACTAATATGAGACTGCCTGGGATTAGATAATGAGACTAATATGAGACCGCCTGGGATTAGACAATCAGACTAATTTGAGACCGGCTAGGATTAGATAATCAGACTAATATGAGACCGCCTGGGATTAGACAATCAGACTAATATGAGACTTTCTGGGATCAGATAATCAGACTAATATAAGACCGCCTGGGATTAGATAATCAGACTAATATCAGACCGCCTGAGATTAGATAATCAGACTAATACCAGACCACCTGGAATTGGATAATCAGACTAATATGAGACCGCCTGGGATTAGACAATCAGACTAATATGAGACCGCCTGGGATTGGATAGTCAGACTAATATGAGACCGCCTGGATTAGACAATCAGACTAATATGAGACTTTCTGGGATCAGATAATCAGACTCAGTATGAGACCGCCTGGGATTAGATAATCAGACTAATATGAGACTTTCTGCGATTAGATAATCAGACTAATATGAGACCGCCTGGGATTAGACAATCAGACTAATATGAGACCGCCTGAGATTAGATAATCAGACTAATATGAGACCACCTGGGATTAGATAATCAGACTAATATGAGACCGCCTGGGATTAGATAATCAGACTAATATGAGACCACCTGGGATTAGATAATCAGACTAATATGAGACTTTCTGGGGTCAGATAATCAGACTAATATGAGACTTTCTGGGGTCAGATAATCAGACTTATATGAGACTTTCTGGGATTAGATAATCCGACTAATATGAGACCGCCTGGGATTAGACAATCAGACTAATATGAGACTTTCTGGGATCAGATAATCAGACTAAATATGAGACTTTCTGGGATCAGATAATCAGACTAAATATGAGAACGCCTGGGATTAGACAATCAGACTAATATGAGACCGCATGAGATTAGATAATCAGACTAATATGAGACCGCCTGGGATTAGACAATCAAACTAATATGAGACCGCATGAGATTAGATAATCAGACTAATATAAAACCGTCTGGGATTAGATAATCAGACTAATATGAGACCGCCTGGGATCAGATAATCAGACTAATATGAGACCGTCTGAGATTAGATAATAAGACTAATATGAGACCGCCTGGAATTTGATAATCAGACTAATATGAGACCGCCTGGGATTAGACAATCAAACTAATATGAGACCGCATGAGATTAGATAATCAGACTAATATAAGACCGCCTGGAATTTGATAATCAGACTAATATGAGACTTTCTGGGATTAGATAATCAGACTAATATGAGACCGCCTGGGATCAGATAATCAGACTAATATAGACCGCCTGGGATCAGATAATCAGACTAATATAGACCGCCTGGGATTAGATAATCAGACTAATATGAGACCGCCTGGGATCAGATAATCAGACTAATATAGACCGCCTGGGATCAGATAATCAGACTAATATAGACCGCCTGGGATTAGATAATCAGACTAATATGAGACCGTCTGGGATTAGATAATCCGACTAATATGAGACCATGTGGGATTAGGCAATCAGACTAAGAATGTGTAATTTTTAAAATTTGAATAAGAATCATGTCATATCAGTTAATAACCGGAATATTACATATTAAAAAAATAACACTAAATGAAATCTGACAAAACCTTTAGTGACAAACTGTTAACGCCTTCAGTGGGAGACGCAGGTGGACGATGGCGACATCACAGCCAGTCAGGTGGAACTCACCTGCCACCGAACACGATGACCGGGCAGTGAGTGGCTGCCAGCTGCTGTTTCAGCTCCGTGATCATGATGGCGTAGTCTGCGAGGGCCTGCTCCACCGTCAGCAGCCCTACCTGAGGGATGTTAAAGGAGTCTTTGCCAAATGGCAGAGATCGGCCATAGTACCTCTGAGACAGAGAGAGAGAGAGGACAGAAACAAGTTGTAAAGATAAACACAGAAAGTAATGATATTTTTTTTCCCAACAAAACATAAACAGCATGTCAGTGGTTACTGACCTGTGACAATGAGCTCATATTTTCCATTAAAAGGTAAAATGTCTCTGATCTGATATGTTGTTTATGTTCTTTAAAATCTCGTTAAACCACTTTTAATTAGGAATAAAATGTGGTTTGATGAGATTTAAAAATCCCAACAACAACAAGGAACCATACTGCATGAATCGGATCAAACCACAGATGTCACTGTCATTAGAATATATCTTAGAGGCTAAAACATTTTGTAAAATGACTTGTGGGGAACAAGTCACATGACAAGCCTTTATCACATGACACACACAACTTCCTTACTGCTGTTTTCTTACATGTTCACCAAATATGACCAGAGCTTTCTGCTGAGCAGCTAACTCCGTGATGAACCCAGAATTCAGAGCAAACTCCCAGATGTTCCCTTCGTTGCCGGTGTAGAAGAAGATGGGACCGTAGCCTTTACTCCAGTACCGGTCTAGGAGAGGATATCAGAGATCTGTCAGTCACTGGCTGTTCCTATGGTCCACTTATAAACAGAAAACAGTTCTACCTGTGATCAGGTAACGCTGTTTGAAGGTCCCATTCCCCATGCTGTTAAAGTTGAAGTGGTCCACCGTCTGACTGAAGTACTTCTCTGTAAATTGGGGGTCCCACTTAGTTCCATGAGGTTCTCTGGACTAGGAAAATTGGCACAAAGCATGTCACTGACTGCTCACGGCCATGAATACCGGTAATCACTACAAACTCGAAAAAACTCTGATAACTGAGAGCCAAAAGAGCTTTAAGTCACATGCCATTTAAAAATACAATATACATGAACTACATTCAATGGGACTTTCAGTAGTGAGAAACCAAAGTGGGAAAGAGAAACTTCCAACTAACAGATGTAAACTAAACTGTTACCTGAGGACGAAAATATGAATGAGGCAGACCGTGGAGTCTGTTTGCGGAAAACAGGGAAAATATGAGCGGGAAAACGACTAATATCGTCCTCATGTTGCGGCTGAAACCTGAACTAAACTAACGCTGCCGGGACTCTAGACATTCACAGCGCGCCTGCGCAGAATTTACCAGTCACATGACTTGTGTTGTGATCTGTGCTGCATTTAAGGACACCTCGTAATATCTGCTATTCAACAGTAAACTGGGATATTTGTTCAGGGTTTTATTAGAGAGAAATTTCCGGAGTTCAGACAAACTTCAGCCTCTATCTGTTGGTTAAAACGAGAAGACAAAAGACCAAATGTCTGTAAATGTCATCACCGTGTGTTTCATAAGCTGTTCTCATTGGAAAACAAGCTGTCTCACAGATATCTGTTCTTTAATACGATTTATTATTTATTAATTCCAACATTCACTTCAAGTAAAATGTTGTGGACCAGTCAAAGGTCACATCCGAAGTAGATCAGTTCCTGTAAATGATTAATCTTCTTTTTGAAAACCGTTGGAAGCAGATAGACTTTCTCATTATCAGTTATTTACAGGAAAAAATTTAAGAAGAAGAAAAGAAAAAACTACAACCTTCAGGCTTATTATTATTATTTTTTTTAATATTTTTGTAGTTTTTAGCCAGTGATTAATACAAAAGTTAAATGAGCAACTTGGTCCAGACATTAAAAATATTCATTTATTCATTCCCCGTGTATGCAAGGGTTCTCTCCCGGTTCTCCAGCTTCCTCCCACCGTCCAAGGACATGCATGTTAGGTTAATTGATGACTCTAAATTGTCTCTTAGGAGTGGGTGCGTGCTTGAATGGTTGTTTGTCCCTATCTGTGTTGGCCCTGCAATGTACTGGTGACCTGTCCAGGTGTACCTGCCTCTCACCTGCTGGCATAGGCCCCAGCTTAGCCGCGACCCGCAGTGGACTAAGCGGTAGATAATAAATGAATGAATTAAAGTTTCTTGGACAATAAAAATACAGTAAATAAATTAAATCAATATGATAGCATCACACTCTTTTGACAGTGAAAAGACACAATTAAATATTGAATAAGTGAATAAAAATACATAAAAAAATAAATAAGGAGTGAATGAAAAGTTCAAATTGAATAGACTAATTAGATAAAAAGAAAACCTTTGTGAGAGCAGGCATCAAAGGGTTAATAATCTAGTACAGTTGATGTGTAGATTAATACATGCATCCCAGCTACTATCTAATGCTGTGGGGGGGCTTGACAGTGAAAACCCAACCTGAGCAGCAGGTAGATGAAGCAGGCTGAGCAGCATAAACATAATTGTATCTTTTGTTTGAATAAGGTGTTTATCTGGCTTAACCCTGGAAAGAGGAGACTTTTCTCTCCTGACTTTTCCTGGAAGATCAAAGGTCGCTCTGAATAGACCTAATTCAAAACTTCTCAGCAGCAGTGTGACGTGAAGTTGAGGAAGTACCTGTAGCTTCCTGCTGCGAGGAATTAAACACCTGGAGGAACAGGTTGTTTACATGTAGTTTTTCGTGTTGTTTTTTAGGTAGTTTACAGGTTGTTTATCACATTGTTTATAAAATGTTGTTTTACGTGTTCATACCCTCAGAGATTGCGGAATATGATCAGGTATTGATCTTCATGGAGACAATAGGTATTTTGTAAATCCTGGCTGGTGTTTGAACGTGGAATGAGGCACATTATCAGGTGAATTCCCAGCTCATGGCTCATGTGTGGGGAATGTGGACTGAAGACTTCCTTGTAGCAGCTGGGTGGAGACTCGAGGCTGGTTTCTTTAACCTCACCGAGGGCTGGGAGCAGAGCAGCAGGTGTAGACGAGAGACGAACGCTGACAGAACTTTCACCAGATTCTCATTCAGAGGACAACAGTAAGTAAGCGTTGTAGATTTTGGACTCTTTCTGAGAAATCTGGCTCAGTGAACATGAACTGATAGAATATGGAGAAGGAAGTATTTCTAAATATATTTTAGCTTTCTTTTCTCTTTTCTTCTTTTTACTGAATTTTGTTTAGAAATTTTTTCCAAAAAGGATTTAGAAATTGATTAAGACTCCACATTCTGCAAGTTTTCCACCATCTTTCTTTAGGAATGTTATTCCTACTTAATTAGGAATTCATTAAAAGTACAGTGTGTAGCTTATTTGTTTTTTTGTTAGCAAAAATCAAGAATTGCTTTCATAAATACGTATTTTACCAAAGT
>JBAMHW010000012.1:32122110-32133583 GCA_037177495.1 Rhadinocentrus ornatus | reverse complement strand
TGGCAGATAATGAATGAGATGGCAAAACTGGAGCAACCTTGGATTTCATCCTCTGCTGTCTGAATCAGTCATTGGGAAGCAGTCCACACAGAGTGCTGGTCTCTGAGATGTGGTTCTGAGAGAGCGGTTAAGATGCCAGATAACAGACTCAGGCGGGTCAGCTCATGATGGCTGATGCCTCACATCCATGGTGCTTTAAAACTCCCCCAGATAACACGTCTTTCGGATGTGCTGAAATCCATTTAAAGGCTTTGCATTCTGCTGCTTTTAAACTGAATGTTCCACAAACAATATGTGAAGAGTTTCTTGTTCATTCACATGAAGGAATCTGGCATGAAGAACAGTTCTTCCACCAAGAGAGGTGCTTCCTACATCACACTCAGCCATGAGTCACCAACATGCAGCGAATGCCCGCATGCCTTTCTGGGCTCCATGTGATTGATCTTAGAAGATCCTCTCTGTTATTTTCCAGAATGTTCAGTGACATGCAGCCAGACAGATGTCCTGTGTGAATACATTTCCACAGAGAAGATGAGCATGCAGGGCTCTTTCTGCTCTGATGCAGGTGGGTAACCAAATCCTGGAGGTGAATGGCCAGAGCTTTGTCACCATCTCCCACGATGAGGCGGTTAACATCCTGAAAACAGGACGTCACCTGCTGATGAAGGTGAGGGATGTGGGCCGCCTCCCTCATGCTCGCACCGTTGTGGATGAGACCAAATGGATGTGCAGTCAGGCCATGGCGGAGACCAGCACTACAGCCGTCGCTCACCCCGCTGGTGGTGCTGGTATCTCTGTCTGCAGCACAAGGTGAGTCAACCACAACCAAAGTAACGGGAATCCTACAAAGGAGAGAGATATTTGATTGTTAGGCTTTTTTTTTCCACATGGTGGCCGTCATCCAGCTGTTACAGTATCTTGAAGTGTAGATAATTTCTTTAGATGTGTTTACAGTGGCTTTTTTTTCCTCTTTCCTCCTGCAGACCATCTTCAGCCAAAGCCACGTCTGTATTTGCACAGGTGAGAATGCTTCATAACCTTTGTACTCCACTAATTGAATCAGCACATAAATATGTGATCATGTTGGATTGTTTTTCTCTGTCACTAAGCAGTAAAAATTAAATGATCCTTCTGCTACCAACCAAACTACAGAAGATAATGGTGGTGATCATCAGTTAAAGATCCAGACAGCAGCTTTCTCACCAGAACCAGCAGCAAAACTGTTTCACACTTCTGAAAGCAGGAGAATTAGATTGTAATATGTAGTTGAAACACTTTTAATAAGAGAAGAAGATTTCCAATCACCACCCTCGTTTTTAAGAGACATAAAATAAATCCCTAAAATGGGATATACTGCTAGCAGGAACTGGGTGGCAGAGAGAGTCTCATATTTTATGGGGTTGTTCTTCCTTTTAGATTATAAGATGCATTTTTCTGTATGAGTTGATCAGATCATGAATCTCTGACAGATTTTTGGGTCAAGAGTGTTCCTCAGAGCTATTTTCCTCTAAGCGACCTTCAACCTCCTGTGTAGCTAAGCAGCGGCTCAGGGTTCTCCTTCAGTAACAGCCAGTCCTCTGGGTATCTGTTTAACTTCCAATCGTGACACGTGTTGATCATTAAAAATCTGGGCTATACTTGGTTTAAGAGCAGATTTTTCTAACCTGAAACTTGTTGGTGTTGGAGAGAAAGACAGTGAGTGGAGTTAAAAGATTTTTTTTTTAATTATTCAAAGAAAGATTAAAAAAAAAAATATATATATATACCAAATAATCAACCAGGACGAAACCTTTTGACCCAGAATGAACCTACCAGAACCCTCAGGTCACTGGATCCAGTTTCTTACCCCAGAGTCAGAAGCAGACATGGAGAAGCTGCATTCAGCTTCTATGCTCCACATGTCTGGAACAAACTCCCAGAAAGCCTCAGATCAGCTGAAACACTCACCTGTTCTCTGCTGCATTTCAGTAGTTTTTATTTAGAAGTCCAAATCTGCATCTGTTTTTTTAAGCTTGAATTTTTAAACTTGATCATGTTTTAATATCGTTTTTATCCAATGTTCTTTCTTTTTCCTTTTATTTGTTTAAATGTTCAATTATGCTTCTTGCATTTTGTAAAGCACTTCAAATCACCCTGTTGTTCAACTGTGCCATACAAATAAAGTTGCCTTGCCTCTGATAAGAACGATACATCAGATCTGTTACAATCGACATTTTGTCAAGACAAAAGGCTGTATCTAATAGCATTGATCTTATTTCTGAAGTTGAAGTCCTCGCATGCACCATCTGATTGTGGCATGGAAAGCTTGTTAAAATCAGTGTTTATTAAAAGATCTATATTGCTTATAAAGGAATTTAGGGTTGTTCTTATTGTGAACTGTTCTTGCCTGTTTAACTGTCTTTTTGTAAGTGTTGAGTTGTTCCTGGTAAATTTAAGAATGAATAGTTAATTTCCTTTTCCTCCACTTCCTCTGTGTTCTCCTGCAATTTCTTTGGTTTTGGATTTCTTCATTGCAGGTTTGGGTCATATAATTCTAGTTTTAAATGGAGATGCTGAGTCAATGGCTGATCAAGTCTGCTGTTAAAATGATCTACAATAAAATCACATGATCCAGGTAAAATCTGAGCAGGGGTTTGGTATAAAATATCAGTAAAATTTGCAACCATCTCAGAACTTACATCATTTCCTCACAGTTCTCACCAGGGCCTTCTGTTGGATAAAACTGGTGATGGCCATTATTAAAATGTAGTTGTATTTAATGTGTATGGTAGATGACAGATCAGAAAATTCCTGAATAAAAAAGGAAGGGGGCTTAGGTGGTCTAGAAATTGTAACACATAAAATAAAGAGGTTGTTAAAAATGCATGGTGCTGAAATGTTGAGCATTTATTTACTAGGATTGTCTTTGTTAGAATTGAACTGTGAGCAAGTGATGCAATTCCGCCGCTTTATTTGCCTTCTGTAATAGAAAATAAAAAATAAATATTTTGGGGTGAAGCCTTGGTGAGAATAACTGATGCATCAGAGCGAGGCCAGGTTATAGTTAAAAGTCAGCCTTTTTACCATTCGACATGTTGAGGGGCTCTTTTGTGGTTTATTAGTGTCAGTGGGCTGAAGATTATTTAAGTTTGAGGACTTGTTGGTGGAATACTGAATGAATTCACGGCTGGTAATGACAGGGATAGGATTATTATAAGAAGTGGAAGATATTATTGGCTGTTAAAGAGGAAGTGATCTAGTCATAGGAGGGGGCAGCAAATGTGCGGGGTGAGAGTACGATGACAGCAGAGGAAGGGATGTGAGATGTTAACAGGCCTGTGGGGCTACTAGTACTGTGTGTTGCAGATTGGATTCATATGGGAGGTTCTCATAAGTGAGACATCCTGCTGGAAGTTCTCTGACTGTGGTCAAATAGTTTCCTATCAACAGGACTTAAATGATTGATGTTCTATAAAAATTAGTCATTGCTGATTGAACTTATATTTCATGAAACTCTGCTTCATATTAAACTGATTAGAAACATTTTTTGTTAGTTTTTTCTTGTAAAAAATAAAGATATTTTAACATAAGTTCATCTTTCAGTTGAATTACATTTAAATACTTTTAGATATTTAACCACAACATGAACATTGTGTTTTCTCAAGCATCCAGACCTTCAGACCTAATCATTGAGATCAGAACCACAGCTTGAACACCTGTCTGCTGGAATCTGCTAGGAATACAAGTCTGGTGATATAAGGGGTAGACTGATGTGGGGGCGGCGTGGCTCGACAAGGTAGAGCGGTTGTCTTGTAACCCTAGGTTGCCGGTTTGATCCTTGCCTAGGCGACTTTATGTCGAGGTGTCCTTGGGCCTGCTGGGTCATGGTGAGCGTCTTGCATGGCAGCTTCTGCCATCAGTGCATGAATGTGTGTGTGAATGGGTGAATGTGATGTATGATGTACAGCGCTTTGGATAAAAGCGCTATATAAGTACGGACCATGATGTGTCAGTGGATGAGCAACATATAAACCCTCTAACTGGCGGCATTTAAGTCCTTACTTGACCTTTGCACATATCGTGATCTCAGTTTCCAGACAGTACAGACCTTCACTGTGATCAGCTCTGCTTTATGGTCTGTACACCTGCTACTCTGAAATGGGATTTTATCGTGGTGTGTGGTCATACGGTAAGCCTGCTGCAGCACACAGTGAGTCCATTCAGAGAAATCATAAAGCTGGTAAATACTGGAAAGGTAAGGTAGGTAGTTAGGTAGGTAGGTAGTTAGGTAGGTAGGTAGGTAGGTAGGTAGTGTAGTGTTACACCCAGGTACTTGTATGAGTCCACAAGATCCACATCCGTCCCCCTGATGTTAACAGAAGAGGGCAGGGGCTTGTTCTTCCTGAAGTCCACCACCACCTCTTTGCCACATTCAGTTGCCACACCACTTCACAAAGCGGTCGACCAGGTCCATGTACTCAGTCTGACTTACTCCTGACACTGGTTGCTGGTTGAATGGGTGGTGGTTTGAGACCTTCAGTAAACTTCGTGGAATGCAGATGCAGCTTAAAGTCTCTTTTATGAGAAAGAAATAACGTATTTAATTGAAGGTAAAACGTGTGCTGACGAAAAACTCTGTTTCAGCTTTTTCTCAAGTCCCCTCAGGAACACGTTCTGCTACCAGAATGTTTTCGGTTCATCAATGCTTTGACTTTCTATCAGTATTTGCACAATTTAAGGATCAAATCTGAGTTCTCATAAAAGTCTGAGGATGCAGTCAGGTTTTGAAAAGATGGGTAAACTTTACCAGACTGTCACCATGGTAATCATGATTTAAACCAAGCTAGAAAGTGAGCTATCTTCCTCATTTTCTTTTTCTTCTCTTTGAACTGAACTGAAATTCTTCCCGCAACTGAACCTTATTTTTTGGACAGCACAACAGGACTTGAGCCTGGACTGACTGAAAACCCACATTTTCATTGTATTTTTTATTCAAGATTGTTAATGTGATCTGAGATTATTGTGGGAGAACGAAAGAAAATGAGGTTAACTCAGGGAAATAAAATAGGAGATCCAAAATAGGTGCATCCTACTCACACAAATAGCCAAATAACTGAACCAGTCTAATTATATCTAAAATTAGTCAGATTAAAATTGCTTTCAACCTAGGTGGTTAAAATAGAAAGGGTAAAATATACTTACCTGTTACCTTACGTACCTTTCCATCAGAACCTGCAGGAGTGATATTATATATTATTTTATTTTTTTGTTGTTATGTGTGCTGTTCACCACATTTATTGTTCAACATTAAATTGCCGGCCTTCGCACTTAAAGTCACGGTCTCTGGTTTATTCACTTACTTTATTCTCCACTCCTTAGACCCTATAACTGGCCCAGTAGCACAGCTAGTGGTGCTAGTTGACACAAGTGCTACACCAGAACCAAAGAAGAAAAAAAGTGAAGCCGGTAAAATTCTGTCAGTATTACGGTGAAAATGTTGGTGTGCGTAGGAAGTAGCTAACAGCAGCATGAAGCCACAAAATCTCCAGCAGCATCGGACCAGAAACATGACACAGCATGTTGGGACGACACCTAAGTTTTTTAGGAGGACATTTACCGAAGACTCCACTAAAATCCTCCACCACATCATCTAAAGCAGTGGTTTTCAAACTGGGGGTTGTGAGATAATTTCAGCGTGCCCCCAGATAATTAAAATAAATAAATAAAGTTTGGGATGTTTCCCAGGACTGTCAACCCATTAAGAGACAAATCTTTAAAATTAGCAAATTAATTTTTAAACACATTAAAGCATAGACAACAAAGTTAATACACATGCCATATTGAAAAGCTGAGTTTGACATTATTGCCACTAAACCACCAAAAACCTCTTCATCTTCCTTATTTATGTCATGTGTGGGAGGTGGTGAGGACCCAAATGCAGGCAGAATCAGGCAGGAGGCAAAATGGTGCCCGTGACAAGGTTTATTTCCAAATAACTCAGGACAGGGATGGACCAAACACACACGCACATACATACACACACACACACACACACACACACAGACGCATACACAAGGATCTGACAACCAAAACTAAAACCAAGGGACATATAAACACAGGGAAACTAAGGCCCAAACAGCATAAGCCAGATGACCAAGTTCAGGGGGACGGCCCGGAAGCCACGCAGACATCAGACAGCAGACCCGCTTCAGGGGGTCGACGCGGAGGTCGAGAAGACTGGGGCAGGCGCTCTGAAAGGACGCCCCAAAGGCCGAGAAAACAGAGTTAGTTCAGGAGGTTGACCCCGTGGCAGAGCAGACAGCCAACTTAGTTCAGGGGGCCGGCCCGGGGGCCACGCAGACCACAGGGTTGGTTCAGGCTGGACAGGCAGGAGTTCCGGAGTCTGGGCAGGCAGGGGCTCTGGAGGCCATGCAGAGGAGCGTCCCCACCAGGGACCTCCTTAGGGGACAGGGACGTGCAGAGAAGCGTCCCCTCCAGCGACCTCCTCAGGGACAGGGACATGGAGAGAAGCGTCCCCTCCAGGGACCTCCTCAGGGACAGGGACACGAGGGAGCTGAGACACTGGACAGGTCCTGGGCGCTGGCGTCGGACGTTGTGGCGCTGGGCCGGACTGTGGAGCTGCCGTCGGATGCTGAGGAGCCGGTCCGGGAGCCGGTCCGGGAGCCGCCGTGCGGCGCTGAAGAACTCGAGCAGGACTGGGAGCCGGCGACGACACCCGTGACGTGGACCGTGGAGCTGGTGGTGACACCCATGACTTGGCCAGCCCAAGCGGTTTTGGGCTTATTGCCACTTTGAACCCCCAGAATGTTGACCGCTCTGGATACTGCAGTGGCTCTGGATACTCCAGTAGGTTTGTGTCTAACCCAAGGAGCCTTCCCTATAGTTCACCAGAGGATATGCTCATGGGGGGCCTCTGCTCCTGGCGCCTGGATGGTTTCTTCTTCTGGGACCTTGTTGGAGGAGGCTCGGGGGGTGCAGAATCTGGATCCACGTTGGTCTGGGAGTTCCTAGCTGCCTCTCTGCGAAGGAATTCAAAAAGTGTTATTATACCGTCTGCTGGGTCCATTCTTGGTCAGATCCTTCTGTCATGTGTGGGAGGCGGTGAGGACTCAAATGCAGGCAGATTCAGGCAGGAGGCAAAATGGTGCGAGTGACAAGGTTTATTTCTAAATAACTCAGGACAGGGATGGACCAAACACACATGCACATGCATACACGCAAGCATACACAAGGATCTGACAACCAAAACTGAAACCAAGGGACATATATTCATACACAGGGAAACTATTTGGGAACAGGTGAAGTCAATCTAAATCAAACCAGGTGAACTAATGGGCCAGGGACAGAAAACACAGCACATAAGGGAAACCTTAAACATGACAAAACCCAGAACTATAAACCAAAACTCTAAACCATGATCACCAGATTTAAACCCTGAAAAAAACAAACTATAAACCCAGATCAAAATATAACAAACCAAGGAACAGATCAAAACCCAACACACAAGAACTAAGATGGTGAAACATGACAATTTATGATGATTCTGACAGTTTTCCAGACGTATAACTAGAGCATGCTGCAATATATCACACAATCACTAAGTCGTTGCATGGGGTTGGGGGTCACGGACACCAAATGCATTTTATCTTGAGGGTGGGGCTGCTTAATTATGGGAAACATGGCAATCCCGATTATTTTGAATGAAATTGAGATCTCGATTAACTAACACGATTATAAAAAGAAGAGGAGAGATGGGGGGTGTATGCATTTGAATCCTTGTCTGTGGTAATACAGACTGGTTTCTTGCCGCCAGGTCCCAGTAGCCATAGTTTGTCTCAGACCAGAAGCTATGTTGTGCCCGGTGTGATCTGGAAAAAAATGAGACTGGAAACATTTTGTTTTCACAAGGAAATCCACATCATATTTGGCTTAATGGTGCGGCCTGAGCACAGGTACGTAGCGGTGGCGAAACAGAGCGCAACATTTCACATGCGAGAATGTCGCTCGGCTGGAGGAGGGCAGCGATTTTCATCTCATGGCGCAAGTCCCATAGAAAATGAAGGGAGAAGGAGCGACTTTGCCTCCCGTGTGTCCAGCCCATAACTTGAGAGGTGTTTGCAACTTGAGTTGAATTAAAACAAAACGGTTGGGGGCTGTGGGAGGAGTCTGCAGCAGAGCTCAGCGCAGCAACGACAGTGGCTCGATTTGCAACTAAAAACAGCACAAGAGTGAACTGCTAATAAGCTAATAATCGGATCGTTTTAATTTTGTGATCGTTGAAAACCCAGATCGTAATTGAGATTAAAAATCGATTAATCGCCCAGCCCTACTTGAGGGTCAAATACTTTGAAAAACCACTGATCTAAAGCTCTGGATTCTTCTTCTGTGGTGTCTTTGCTGGTGGCTAAGAGCAAAAAAAGCTTGATATGTGAAGACCTCCTCCTGCTGCTTGATGTTCTACAGAGTTGATGGACAGAAACTCAAATCTGGCTCTGATGACACAGTTTGCTGCAGGACAGAGAAAATGATAACAGACCTTGTTAAAGTTGTGTGTTGCGGTTTAGAATCATTAAACATTACAAATGTTTGGGATGAAAATATTAATTTTAATAATTACCTAAAAGTATGAATTATTAATCATTAATTTTCTTTAGATTTCTCAGGCCACCACCACACAGATAGCTTTAATACTAATCTAATGTATGTGTGGACACCACTAGAGGGCTAAATTAATTAATTGACTAAATTAATTCATTCAAGCTAGTCAAATCAAATCAGTTTCAGGACGCTCATAACGTACATCTAAATTCGAAGGGACCCATAACATGATTCAAAGAGAGCATTCACAAAACCAGACCAGTTTAGGATAAATATGAAATATTTATTACTAGTCTAATCACGCATAAATGTCAGAGGAGAATATTTACAAAGGTTCGAAAGGGAAAATGACTCCAACATTGTGAAATGCAAATATGATGTCAAACCAGAATCTTATTTCAAGACCATGTAATGTGTCAGAACGAATTAAATGTTTTCAAGAAGTGAACAAAAGTTAATTAACCTGTGATGGTAATTAAACTAATGTTTAGGGAAAACTTAAAAAGGTTTTTTAGATCCTAAAAAGAAAAGAAAATAGTCTAATCCGTTTAAAGCTGGAAGTTTTGTTCTAAGTTTTTGAAAGTTGATGTGGTGACGCCCCAGGGTGTTGGTCGGAGATCCTTTAACCAATAAACATTTGGTGGGCGTTGGTGATCAGCTCAGATAACAGACGGGCTGTCTCTGTTACTCTCTGATTCCTTTTGTAAAAGTCAACTAAAACACATCTATATGTGAGAACATCCATATGTCTCTAAGTCTTAAATTAAACAATTTTAAACCATAAATGACACATTGAAGAGAAATAAAACAATTGAAATCAAACAAATGTCATACCTTGAAAAGATAAACACAGGTTAATAAGTTTCAGATCATAAATTAATCAAGCTTGTTGATTTAAACCTTCCACTAAAGAATAAAACACATGTATGTATATATATATATATATATTCCCAGGTCTTTGATATCCTCTTAACTTCCAAAGTGTCCACTTCATCCCCCAGTTCGGTTGGAAAGTTGACCTTTGTTGACCTGTGGAGCTGGAAAACAAGTCCAGTACATTTGAGTACTGGGTTTTACCATTCAGAACTTGCACTCTGGAGAGGGACTCAAATGTCTGTAATAAGAAAATTTCCTCAAATGTTTAATTCAGTCAGGAGATTAAACAAAAGTTCCATTCTTTTCTTTGCCGAGGCTGGAAACCGCTACAGGTGGGAGAACTTGGAGACTCATTTTCACTCCAGCTGGATGAATCCACAGATGTGAGTGGAAATACGTTGATAGAGACGATATTTACCAACACATCCTGTTGAATATTGGAAAAGTTTGGAGGGAAACATCAGCAGAAGATATCTTTAATGTTGTTTACACATTTTTCCATGGAAAACTGAGATTTTACTGATGAGAAGAGGTTTGTCTTGGGTAATTATCATTCAACATTTTGGAAATATTTTCTTTTGTGATGTTTTAAATCTGAAAGTGTTTCTTTAATTGTATATTGTAGTAAATCCGGTCCTGGTGGTGCCGTGTTGTTTCCAAACAAAAAGCAGCAGTTTCCACTAAATCCAGACTTCAGAATCTTCCGCCCTGCAGGTTTTGGATGTTTCCTGCTCCAATGCACTTTATAAAGATGAAATAGATGTAACAGCTCGTTGTTAAGCTGTTAACATGATTCAAGTGTGCTGCAGCAGGAAACACCTGAAACAACCCTCTAAAACCTGAAGGACGACAGTCCTTGAGGACCAGAGCTGGTAATTCCTGCTTTAGGGGGTACCTTTCTGAAAAACGCTCTAAAACAGTGAGAAGATGTGAAGGTAAACCCTGAACAAAGCTTTTAGGAAGCTTTGAATCTGTGATGCTAACATCCTGCAGCTCATTAAACTGCTCATTAAATGGTCAGAGAGGAGATTTTACCTCAAACAGAATAAAACCAGACTGGAAGCGGTTTCTACTTACGTTATTTTTCTCACTAAACAATTTTTATGACTTTTTCATTGGTCCACAAAGCAGTTAGTGCAGCTGCCATGCTTTTTATTTTCATGTGAATGTTTAATAAATGATGCAATGGCCTTGAGAAGTTGGAAGAAGTCGTATATGCAGAAACCCTGGAATTTGATCATGACCATTTGATCATGTCACTTCATATAAATCAATCATGGAACTCAAGGTCAAATTCAGTTAGTAATTTTATAAAGTCTGTTTTTTTTCATCTCAGCTAATAAGAGGAAGAGCTTCCCTCCATCCCCCTGATCTCTTCCTCTCTGTGCTGTTTTTCTGAGACTCTCCTCTATATCCAGATATTAACCTTGAGCACTGAAATTAGACAGTCTGTAAATGGTGTTTGCTAGCGTCATGTCTCATCTCGTTTTTTACTCCATCATTAAAAAGACATGCAGATCTCCTCATGGAAGGTTGTTAGAGGTTTTCACGTTTCAGCCATTACTGTAACCTCTTCATTTCACCTCTTCACTTGGAAGGTTCTTCTTGTATTTATCTCACACCAACATTTCCCAAATGAAAATGCAGCGAATCACATGCTTGGAAGACTTGGATCATACCATTATGAATAAGAAGGTAGGGGGCTCTAAAAACAGTATGGTGGTAAAGACTGGTAATTAAAGCATAACGCTTGTTCAGAGCTTCCACAAGAGAAAATTATCTCCTGTCACACTGTCAGCAGACAACTCCTTAGTCTGAAAACAGCACCAGAGATGTTTCTCAGCAAGCTGCTTATAAAGATAACCTTGATGGAGTCCTGAAGGCAGACAAGTTCAGACTGTCTCACCCTGCAGCTTTTTCATGAATGTGATAAGCTTAACCACGGCATGTAGAGGAGAGAGGTGGTGGGGGGCAAAGTGGGGTTTTGCTTAAGGATATT
>JBAMHW010000012.1:32098374-32110077 GCA_037177495.1 Rhadinocentrus ornatus | reverse complement strand
CAGGACTTTTGCAGGACATTTACCAGAAGTTTACAGAAAGCTCGCTAGAGGTATGCAGGACATTTGCTGGAAGTTTGTTAGAGGCTTGTAGGATGTTTGAAGGATGTTTACAGGACATTTACAGGATGTTTACAGGACTTTTGCAGGACGTTTACCAGGTTTACAGGACTTTTGCAGGACGTTTACCAGAAGTTTAGAGAAAGCTCACTAGAGGTATGCAGGACATTTGCTGGAAGTTTTCTAGAGGCTTGTAGGATGTTTGAAGGATGTTTACAGGACATTTGCAGGACATTTACCAGAAGTTTACAGAAAGCTCGCTAGAGGTATGCAGGACATTTGCTGGAAGTTTGCTAGATGTCGAAGGATGTTTACAGGATGTTTGCAGAAAAGTTTGTTTGGGGTTTGCAGGAAGTTTAATGTTTACATGATGTTTGCATAACATTTACAGGAAGTTTGGAGGATGTTTACAGGAAATTTACTAGAGGTTTGCAGGACTTTTGCTGCAGGCTTACAGAAAGTTTGCAAGAAGTAAGCTGGACATTTACAAGAAGTTTGCAGGAAGTATGCTGGAGGTTTGCAAGAAGTGTGCTGAAGGCTTGTAGGGCATTTGCTGGGACTTTGCACTAAGTTTGTTAGGATTTTCCAAAGTTGGCTAGATGTTTAAAGGATGTTTGTTTAAGGTTTGCTGGACGCTTGAAAGATGTTTACAGGAAGGTCGCAGAAAGATTTGCAGCAAGACATTTGTTGGACATTTGCAAGAGGTTTGCAGGAAGTTTCCAGATTGTATATAGATGTTGTAATTATGAAATGATAAAGTTTAGATATTTACTCCTGACCTTCACATTGATTCCCAGCAGAGCAACTCTCCAGTCCCTGCACATACTGCTGTCCTGGTACAAATGGTGAAAAAACACCCCGGGCATCGTCCAGTAAGTTTGTTGGAGGTTTGCAGGACGTTGCTGGAAGTTTGCTTTAAGTTTTGCAGGAAGTTTTCTAGAGGTTTGAAGGATATTTGGAGGACATTTGCAGGAATTTTGCTGGAAAATTCCTAGAGGTTTGCAGGAAGTTTCTAGAAGTTTGCTGGAGGCTTGCAGGACATCTGCAGGAAGTTTGCAAAATGCTTACTCGACTTTTACAGGACGTTTGCAGCATGTTTACAGGAGGTTTGCAGGACATTTACAGAATATTTGCAGGATGTTTACAGAATGGTTACAGGCTGTTTACAGGACGTTCAGCAAGATGTACGTTTGCAGGACGTTTACAGGACAATGTCGAATTTTTTGCATTTATTTTATTGTCTTTTTTTCCAACATGTTTCTTGCGACACTGTTGACTATTTGCAACAAAATGTTTGATGGTTTTGTGATCACGCCCCAATATCTTGGCAGTTTCAAGAGTGCTCCAGCCCTCTGAAAGTCTTTTTACAGTTTTCGACCTTTCAGTCAGTTAAATCTCTTTTTTTGGCCCATTTTGCCTGCCGAAAATAAGCTTCCTAATAATTATGTACACCTTTAATATTGGGTGTTGATTTCCTTAGGTCACACACCCTCGTTAGACAAATACACATCAGCTATGATTAAATCCAATAAGCATTCACGTTTATACAGCTTGGAGTTAAAGAAAATGCATGAAAATGATGATATGGTGAAAATACTCACTTGCCTAATAATTATGCACACAGTGTAGAGTCATGCAGTAGGTTTGCATAGGTGCTTTAGGACATTTTCAGGAAGTCTGCAAGATATTAGCTGGAAGTTTCCATATTTTGTATAGATGTTGTTTTTTATGAAATGATTAAGTTTAGATATGTACTCACTTCCCTGACCTTTACGTTGATTCCCAGCAGACCAACTCTCCGGTCCCTGCACATACTGCTGTCCTGGTACGAGTGATGAAAAATGCCAACACCCTAGGCATCGCCATAGAGGGAGGGGCTAATACACGCCAGCCATTACCCCGCATAGTAACCATTCAGGTAATAGCAACAGTATTCAGGCCAATTTAACTTACAGCTTAAAACCATATTCTTTTGTTCATGTTTTTAAAGTTAAAAGCAAACCAAAAAAGTTCTCTTGTCTGGGAATAGTTATTTATGCTTTTATCACCACTGAACTGCTGTAATGTGCTGTATGTCAGAGATTAATGATGATGGTGACGGAAACAGTCCACTACTCAGCTCAAATCCCTGCCTGAATACCCTAATGTCCAAACAGTACCATAACAGTCCATCACACAGCATTGCAACGTACATGAATCCGCATCATGTTGTTCATTTTGGCTCCACTCAGTCTGAAAAACCTGTGTCAGAACCTGGCACAGACAGAGATGGTAACTGGCTGCAAGCAGCATAATCTTAAAGATATGCATCAAATGAAAAACTGTGGTGTGGTGTGAAAGAGAAAAAGTTTAAGGTGTCATTTTTGCTGAACTCAAACTCATTCCACATTACTGACCTATCCTTCCACAGTTTGGAAAGCTAACACGAGTTCAGTTTCAGATTCCTGCATTCGTCCTCTCCTTTAGCTCAACTGATCTGATTTTCATATCCTTTTATCACCCGACCTTAGTAAGAGAACACTCTCTGCATCCTAGTTTGTTTACATACTGAATCAATAATTCCTCCATCCAGAGGGCTGGATGCTGTCATGCCGACCAGTTATCAGTGTGAGCCATGTGTTTTCTGAACACCATCTGGATAACCAGCAGATGAAGGACGAAAAGCAACTGAATTTATTATCTCTGCTCAGGTTTGGTAGAAATCTGGTGAAAACTGCAAATCAGACTTTGTTTTGGAAAATAAACCCTGATGCAACATTTATTTAATAGTTCCTGATTCCTGCCAATGTGACCAATACCTGTATCTTCATTTATTCTGAGACCACGTTCACATGAATCAGAAAATTCCCCATCTTAATAGTGCTGTTTCCAAATTGTGCATCCACATGGAAGCACACACACAGGCAAAAGAGGGTGATCTAGCCCCGCCTTGGAAGCTATATCCACCAATCAGAAGACGTAAATATTGGACTTCCCACATTACAAATCCCTCGAAAGAAGAATATTTTCTATCGACAGCAGTAAGTCATTGTTACGCCTTCTTCAGTACAGTCACTGACTAACTGTGTAGACTAACAAGTCAGCCTCACCTTCAAAACTTTAGAAAACTACAGATGTTATGTCCCACTGTTCCTGAAGAAGGCAGGAGCACCCAAAACATCTGATGTACTTAGAAAAGAAGGCAGCAGAGGGAGCGAAAGAGCTGGATGCCAAGATAAGGCTTTAGATCTACTCATAGAAGAAAAAGATTACAGAAAAGTGAAACTTTTCTCTTTGAGAAGGAATTTAAAAAAATATCCAGTAGGGCTTCAGCAGCAGCTGCTCTGCTCTTTGCAGGATGCCAGAAATGGAACTGATGTAGTTAAGCTGGTGTCTTCTCCCATAGATTTAAGAGATAAAGCTGATGAGTTTTCAGTCTGGGCCTTAGGGCTCAGGCTGTGGAAGCAGGAAGGTGAGTCTTCCTGACCGACGAGCAGAATATAGCCCTTGTGCATGCGTATAACTGCTCCCGGAAGACAGAAAGCCCGGCTGTTAAGTGAACTTGGTTATGTGTATGTCTTTACCAAGGAAATTAGAGCAATGATCGACAGTTGTGTCATGCAACGCAAAAAGGAAATACGTTTTCACTGGTTTCCCATGAACAAACACCAGCGAGCAGCATGGATTTGTGCGATTGGATGTGTGATGCCCTGGCACCGGGTAAGCAGTACACACCTTGTCTCTGGCTGGCCATCTGATGACTCCAAAGATGTGGACTATTGCGTCTGTGGACACGAAGGGATAGTCAAGAGACATCGGCCCGAGTAGGAGACAGCATGAGTCCATCGTTGTGAAATTGTCACAGTTGACTCTACAATTGAATGATTGTGCAATGGTCGGCTGTGTTCACATGGACAAATATATTTAAAATCAACTGATCAGATTCCAGCCGACATTTTTTCACATGAACGCTACATGAAATGATCCAAACAGCTGTGTGTTTACACGATAAGATTTAATACCACAGTAATGTAAAATTGTAGTCATTCAGTGTGGGAAATACCTCTGCATCTCTGAAAGTTGAAGACAGCCTATGCCAGTTCTGTCCCCGTTTTACAGCATGTTGACTTTCTTATCCGGCAAGGTCAGCTGGTTCCGCCATAAAAATAGTGATCAGTGTTGCTTTAGACGGCCTCTTAAGATCAGAACAACTTTCACTAATAATTCTGTTTTCTTCAGCTTCTTCAGATCCAGCTCTTTATAGGACACTTTACTTGAGTTTTAATTCGGATAAGAAACTGCAGGCAAAAGCCACTTTTGCCCTCCAGATGAAATTGTGTGTAGGTGTATAGATAAATGACAAAAATAGGCCATTAAATTCCATTATTAGTAAATATTAGAACAGTATTATTATTAGTATTAGGGTTAGAACAGAGGAAAAAGCTTTAGAACATTGTTCCAGAAAGACTTCATCATCTTCATCATCTCCAGTGATTCCTGTCAGTGTCAGTGGTGAAGTATTGATCACTGATCACCATGATGTCACAGAATAATGAAAAACTGTAAATAATAATAATAATAATAATAATAACAATAATAATAATAATAATAATAAATAGTAATCTGTAGAAAAGATCTGTTCACGCATCTTCACTGAAACTCCTTCTGGCTCCTCCATCTCCTCCCCTTCCTGTCCTCCTCTACCTCACCTCCTCCTCCCTCCTCTTCCTCTTCCTTGCTGACAGAAAGGAGGTTCGGCTCACCTCTCTGGCCAGCTGAAGGTGGGCCAGGTCATCCTGGAGGTGGATGGTGTTCCTCTCAGAGGTCGGGAGCACAAAGATGCTGCTCAGATCATCGCCGAGGCCTTCAAGACCAAAGAGAAGGACCACGTGGACTTCCTGGTTTTTGAGCCAGGACATTAGTAAAAGACAAGCGCTTTAAAACTCCTGGTGGAGGAAGACATCGCTCTTCTGCCTCGGGGAGTCGCCACTACGCCTCCTGATAGTCCTGTATTCATTCTTCTCGTCTCATTTCAGGTGACCATCAGCAAAGTGTTGTGTTGGGTATTTTCTGATTGCTCTCCACAGACATTTGCACAATTTAATTTAGAAAAGGATATTATATTAATACTTCCTAATTTATAAATGATATCTTACTTGAAAGCTATTTATGTATCTGAGTTGATTCTCTTTAACTAGTGGTCACATCTGTCAGTACCGCTGTGGTCCCCTCAGCAGGTGATGCTAAACTAGACGATCATATCAATAAACTCAGTCTGAAACGTCTCATGTACACTTTGGTTTTTTTATGATACCTGGACGAACATGACGCAGACATATTCATTTTAGCATCAGACTCACCAAGTTAAAGGAAACAGATCAACAACAGGCTGTCCAGCTGAGAGAAGAGGCCAGCTATTATTAAAAACACCCCAAAGAAACATTTGTTGACCACCTAAATCCAAAATAGTTTTGTCTTATTTAACATAACACTTTCATAACACATCCAGTTTACCCTTATTTAATTTCTTTAATTTCTTTTTAAAGATAGTTTTTTATGTACTTTTAAATGCTTTTTCTGCATCCGGCTGTAATGCATTTAAAAGCACATAAAAAACTATCTTTAAAAAGAAATAAAAGAAATTAAATAAGGGTAAACTGGATAAAGATAAAATGCGAGAAATAAAATTTCCAAAACAAACTTCAAATCTTTTCTGAGACATTCAGCAGCTCATGTCAGCAGTGATGAAAACCTCCTGCACGGAGGATAGCATAATAAATACAGTATATACAATAAGTATATATAGCTTGTAATAAATACAAGCTAAAATCATCAAAACCATAACATATTGCACCAGTCAGACGTTTGGACACAGCTACTCATTTAAAATGAAGGGATGTGTCCACACTGGAAGTTCATAAAGGTTAAAAAAAAAAAAAATGAAATGAGACATAAACTAAATTTAATGTAAAGTACAAACAGAAAAACATATATTAAAATGGTTTTATTCAATGATGTTAATAAAGGAAAAAAAGTTTCCTTCTCCTGTTGAGGAACCGATTCAGCCCCTTTATCTAATAATTAATATAATTATTCATGTAATCACTCATGTTCTTAGAAAAATTACAGTCAGGGTCAAATGAAGCGGCTGGGACGACAATGAAAGCAAAGCTACTATTTTCACCTTAACTTTAATTCTAGCATCATTAAATGCTCCGTAAATCAAGATCCATGTGCTTGATAAAGGAACAGGACAGGAACGAATGACATGTGTAACCATGGTAACTGCACACAGCAAAGCTAGCTGTACATGAGGCTTGTGAGGAAATCCTAAATTTACATTTCAACTTTGAGAGAATAAATCTGAATAAAAGAGAACCAGCTCAGAGCGTGTTTGGAAACTGATGATGAATCTGGCGAGTCCAAGCCGTAAGTCAGCATCAACAAGCGGAAGAACATTTGGCTTATCTGATTGGCTAAAAACAACTCGCTAACCACCAGACGGTGAAGCAAAGTTATGCTTGCAGAAATGCTCTGGTTTCCATTGAGTTTACGTCCCTTCACATCAGATTTTATCACAGAGAAGTTAAATTACCCTTAAATGAAGATTTCTCTAGTGGAATTCACTGGTTTGAAGCCATTTCATGTGACAGATTTATAGAAGAAATCAGCAGCTGGACTAGTTTCAGCTTCTAGTTGACATATCTTCAATATTTAGCAATACTAAATGAGGAAACTAGAACATTCTGTTAATGCAAACTCGCTTATGATCAAAAAGTCTGGTTTAGCCTCAGAGTTACAATTGGAGGGTGCGGGTTCATCCAAATTAAAAAGAGAAAAGCTAACAAGACGCTCACCTGCCAGTTTATGAGGTCAGTATGCAATAAACTGTAACTTGTGTTAAAGATCCTGCAGTAAATCCTGCCCTTCCTCTTTAATTGGCTGTTGTTTTTCTAAACAAGCCATAAAATTTCACAGTCAGCTTTCTGCTCGAGTTTCCTGTTCAGGGTCATGAAAAGACAAGCTGCTGGCATGTTTGAGAAGGCTGCGGAGTTTTAATCTGTTAGTGTGTCATCAACGCTTTTCAGCTCTATGACCTTGTGCCCAGGTAAACGGCTGATTCGTCCCTATCTGCAACATTGGTGGATCATGTGATACAGTACAGTAAATCATGGCCTGACAATGAGGGAAGCTGGGCAGAGGGTCCACCCACATCTAAGCCGGTTCACAGTTGTATCCATCATAAGGACATTCAGACTGGAAAACAGGTGTGTCTTCAACGCTCCACTCCAGTCTGTATCTACAGTATTTAGAGTACTGTACTGTAAAGTATAATACTGTGATGAGCAGTATGGATTCGTATGATGCAAGTGTGTGTCATTTTGTCATCAGAGTGACATTTTGACAAAGGATTGTTAGGTTTTGATAGCAGTTTGAATTCAACATAGATGTGACTGTTTTTTTTCCCGGTGTTGTGTCTTGTGTTTAAAGTTTTGATACAATGAGCCGAAGTTGTTCAAGAAATAGGCATAAACAGTAAAAAGCACAAGTTAGCACAATGAGCAGAGTTCATGGTTTAGAACCAGAATACTTTATTAATCCCAGAGGAAATTGTGTGCGCACAGTCGCTACTACATTCAGACGTAATCTAATCTTTTGTGATTAGTTAATTATTAGGTTACATGACGTCTACAGGTTCTTATACCTCGAGCTGGTCAACCAAAGCAGAGACCGTGCTGATGTTCAGGAAGATGTAAGATGTCTGAGCATTTCCACAGTTTATATGTGAGTTCAGCTTTAGACACCTAAGAAGTTGATCTATGTGACGTCATAGACCAGGTGCTTTGAAAAGAGCAGGAAGTAACATCACTCTTGAACATACTGGGAAAGAAATCTGGTAATGGAAAATGTAGACCAAGGTTTATAGAATATCACATTTCAGAGGTTTATGCAGTCAAATCTGATTTATACAGTAATCCGATTACTCCCAGTTATCAGATGGATGTGAATGTAATCTTCATCAGAAAGATTGCTAGGACATCCTTGTGGATAAAGATTAAACATTAGCTCAGGTTAAAATGAGCTAACAGAGGAGCCAAACCAACTGAAGGAAAGGAATTTCTAAACCTTTTATTAATCATTGGATGGATCTCCTTTTTTATGACTTCATGAGGAACCCTATGGATAAACAGACATAAATAAAGAAAAAAAAACTAAACAAAAATATCTTAAAATAAGTCCACTGGACAATTCAGTGACTGTGTCAGGATTGTAGATAGATGAGTGTGATCATGCAGATATGACCACACCACCACAGAGGCAGACTAGGACAGCCCAGAGACCACCAGCAATCCCAGAGCACAAACCCAAGCCACCCCACCTTTAAGAGAACCTCATTTTGGGGGGGTTTTCCAGTTCACAAGGATAGTTTTCTTTGCGATGCATAAGACCATGAGGCTTATGCGTTTAGAGTTAATTACCATGTTAATTTCACCCAAGTCACCTAGTAGACACAGTGTGGGTTTAGCAGGAATATTACATTTAAACCACGTTGACATGTCTTCACATACCTGAAGCCAGAGCCTGCGGACAGGTGTGCAGGACCACTAAGGATCTAAGGAATTAATTCTAAGTTCTATTTCTGAAATTCTCAAAGTTTCCCTTTTTTCTTATGGGAAGAGAACGAAATTATTTTCCCTCTCATTACTGCTTTTCCTGCTTCCCAAAGAACACACGGTGACTAGGTAATGACGTATTAAATCCTTAAAACCAAAATCCTTCATGTACTATTTAACTGTTCCTGAGGATTTCCAGACTCGATGACTTTCTGTAGTACTGTGTTTGTCCAATATAATGTTAAAATCACCTCCAATAATTAGTGTGTTATCTGAGTGACCATAAAGTGAGGTGAAGTAGGAGTGAAAGAAGAATGGGTCATCAACATTTGGACTATATATATTTGCAATACATAACTTAACATTTTGAATTGATATTGTAACAATTGTAAATCTGCCTTCTGAATCTGTGATTGTTTTATCAATGTCAAAGTTTAACCTTCTATTAATAAGAGTCGCTACTCCTCTTTGTCTAGAATTATAACAAGCTGAATACACATGTGGAAACTGGACTGTTCAGAGAAGATCTATTGTTGAGTTTGATAAACGAGTTTCTTGAAGTAATATTATATCTGGCTTCATTTCATGCAGCCGATTAAAAATCTTTAACCTCTTTTCCCTAATACGAGCTCCACGCACGTTCCACGTTACAAATGTGAGTCTCTTCAGGAACCAACCACAGAGATAAGGGCTATATGCATATTACAGAAACGTGTGTGTGCGTGCATCCCACTACTTCTCTACGTGCATGTGTATCTGCCAGATTAGTGCGCGACAGGGATGTATGTCTGCTCTTGCTGTTCCATGTGTGCGTTCGTGTGAATCATGTAAAGTGCTGATTTGTGTCAGCAAGCTGGACCTAATGTTCAGCTTCCTGGTTGACCACCACTTCCTGGTTGACCACTGCTTCCTGGCTGACCACCGCTTCCTGGTTGACCACCGCTTCCTTGTTGACCACTGCTTCCTGGTTGACCACCACTGCGTGGTTGACCCCTGCTTCCTTGTTGACCACCGCTTCCTGGTTGACCACCACTGCGTGGTTGACCCCTGCTTCCTTGTTGACCACCGCTTCCTGGTTGACCACTGCTTCCTGGCTGACCACCGCTTCCTGGTTGACCACCGCTTCCTTGTTGACCACCGCTTCCTGGTTGACCACCGCTTCCTGGTTGACCACTGCGTGGTTGACCACTGCTTCCTGGTTGACCACCACTGCGTGGTTGACCCCTGCTTCCTTGTTGACCACCGCTTCCTGGTTGACCACCACTGCGTGGTTGACCACTGCTTCCTGGTTGACCACCGCTTCCTTGTTGACCACCGCTTCCTTGTTGACCACCGCTTCCTGGTTGACCACCGCTTCCTGGCTGACCACCGCTTCCTTGTTGACCACTGCTTCCTGGTTGACCACCACTGTGTGGTTGACCCCTGCTTCCTTGTTCACCACCGCTTCCTGGTTGACCACCGCTTCCTGGCTGACCACCACTTCCTTGTTGACCACTGCTTCCTGGTTGACCACCACTGCGTGGTTGACCCCTGCTTCCTTGTTGACCACCGCTTCTTTGTTGACCACCTCTTCCTGGTTGACCACCGCTTCCTGGTTGTCCACAGCTTCCTTGTTGACCACCACTTCTTGGTTGACCACCGCTTCCTGGCTGACCACTGCTTCCTTGTTGACCACCACTTCCTGGTTTACCACTACTTCCTGGCTGTTACACTGACCTGATGAGGAGGAAGGGATGTCACATGAATAAAACTAACCTGAATATTTCCAGCCATGTTATGTGGACATCATCAATGAGGGATGAAAAGGTTATGAGGTGTCTGTTTTTTGTCTGGTGTTTGAATTTCATGTTTTAGGGTTTTTAGTTTTAGGTTCTGATGTCCTCAGCTATCGACGTCACCACCTGTTCTTTGTGATCCAACCCTCATAAACCCCACCCTCCTTGTTCATCTAGTCTTCTCCATGTTTGTCCCGCTGAGTTTCTAGCAGTTCCTCTGGCTTTCCTGTTGTAAAAAGTCTTTTCATTTCTTGATCTGGTGGCATCTCCAGTTCTATCTGTGCTGGGTTAGTGGCACTCTTAATTATGTCATTTAATTCAGAAGCTACCTGATAATGATGAAATGGAAGATTCACTCTTCCTTTGTAAATCTTGTTATCCTTGTAAACTGGCAGTTGAGTGGATATTTTTATTCTCCTGATTTCTTTCTCATTTATTCATCTTTTTCATTTTATGTCCCTGGGACATGGACTTTTGTCCCCTGATATCACTGATGTTTATAAAGACAATCTGTAAAATATAAAACGGAATTAACCCGTTAACATAAAATCAGGTTTAACCTGGAAGAAGTCTACAGCAGATCATTGGAGAGAGAGCAGAACATTTAGTTTTATATCACATTTAGATGTGGTCCATTCACATATTGTTGTCATCTGTTCTTTTCACTACTGTAACAAAAATCCAATTATAATGCAGTAAAGCCAAGTTATAACAAAGCAGCTATACAGGCTTTTACATTTATATTTAAAGTAATTTATGATGCTTCTATTTTTAAATGCAGATAAATAATCCCACAGCACTAATATGACACATAGAAAAATGTAGGACTTAAGACATATATATATGTATTGTAATATGACACGGATATGTGAATTCAGAAACATCAGTGTCTTAGTGGGAATAATGTGATTTTTAAATTCTGTATAAATGAATTGTTGCTTCTGTAAATTAAACTGTTAAAATTTATATTGTACATTAAAGATTTATAGAAGTATAAACACATAAAATGCTGAGAGGGAGGATGTTCTGTGCAAACCGTTACTGTATCACCACTGTATGAAATTCACCATGAAATATCTATCACTTGCTTTATTTAACCATGAAATATTCCTAGAATGGAATATTCCCCAAACACCCGAAGACACAATAAAATGTGTTATAAAACATAAAGCTCACGTTGCATGAAGCACTTACCAGGTTAAAGCTGGTTTAGGCGTATATGAATCATTCTGAAGCAGCATCACTTGGAGAAGGATTAAAAAGCACTAAAGTTGTTT
>JBAMHW010000012.1:32012069-32036524 GCA_037177495.1 Rhadinocentrus ornatus | reverse complement strand
CAGTGACTGTGTCAGCATGCAGAGGAAGAGGAACAAGGAGTTATCAGAGATGAGGAGTGATGAGTGAGATCATGCAAGTGTGACCCCGCCTCTACGGAGGCTAGAGGCAGACCAGGGCAGCCCAGAGACACGGGCCATGAACAGCAACCCCCACCCCCTCAAACAAAGGCAGAGGAGCACCGGCGTGGGCCGGTACCCAACCCGATGCTCCAGCCGCCAACCACCCTCCACCCACTCCAACCTCCACCCCACATAACCCCCCACTGTCACACAGCCACACCACACACGACCCTTCCACCATGCCCCATCGGGAACGCCCCAGGCGGACCAGAGGACAGTGAGCCCCAAGCCCGGCCCACTCCAACCCCTCCAGCCACCAGATACGGCAGCCCTATTTTGTTTAAGTAGCACAAAAAAGCACAGTTTTAGAAACCGTGGCATATAAGACTATTCTGTTTAGTTTACCCCAAAAATCCATTCGATGTTTTCTTATTGTCACATAATTTCTGCTGTTTGATCTCAGAGAGGAAGAGTTAGGAATTTACTAAACTAATACTGGCCCACAGGCTGAGAGACAACTATGCAGTTTGAGTAGACATATAATATAATGTGCCATACATGATCACAAAATGTCACGTTAATGTGGGCCCCAGCAATTAAAAAAAATAAAGAAATTTAAAAAAGGCCCAATTAACCACATTTATGATCTTCATCCTAACTTGTACCAGCATCTTCATCATCACTGGGGGTTGCTGACAAAGTAAGTGGGCACACATACACGTATACCTGCGTATACCCTGGATTACACCAGTGAAGCTCTGTTAATTTTCCCAAGCTAACTTATCCATGCTAACGTCATTAAACTAACTCGTTGCTGCTTCATGTGAACTGCAGGTCTGTGTGAGGAGGAGAAAGTCCAAACTCCAGCCTTTACTGATTCAGTGCGGCTCTACCGACAAGCTCAAGGCCACTACGGCACCTGGGAGATGATGTGCGGTGTCCCATCACAGGTAACATCCACCCAGCCTTCTTCCATTTTGCCACTACAGAAGTCTTGAGAACTGTGTTCCTGACAAGCAGCTGAAAGGCTGCAATGAATCTGACCTTTATTCATAACGACTGAATCATGAGGGATTTCTGAACAGAGCTCAGGGTGACGCAGTAGTTTCTCTTTTAAGGGCTCATATCAGCAGATTACAGCACAAGTGTTACCTCATAAAACAAGTTTGGGCCAGATGTTGTGGGGTGGGGGTGGGGGGGGTACACAGGCCTTTTTTTGTACACCCACAGCAGTGTGGAGCTCAATGTGTGTGTTATCACCATAGGATCTGGGGAAGCCAGGAATCAAACCAGCAGCACTTTCAACTGCTGATTGATGTGTAGTTATGTTAACTTGGAGAACTCTGCGTGACTGATGGGTTAGTTGGACCGTTGTCCATGATGGCAGTGTTGCCTGACTCCGGCCCACAAGGCCCAGTGTCCTGCAGTCTTTCAATGTTTCCCTGCTTCAACACACCTGACTCAAATAGCAGACTTGTGCAGAGCTTGTCAGAGATCCATTTTATTTGAGTCAGGTGTGTTGCAGAAGGAAAACATCTAATACCTGCAGGATGGTGGGCCTTAAGGACCAGGGTTGGGATCACCGCTTTAAGGAGTCTTTTTCTGTCCTGGAAGATCCTGTCCAACCTGGTGATGGAGGACCTTCTTCCTGAGCTGAGGGAGCTCATCTCCCCCCGCCTCAAAGGCAAACTCCATGACAGGCAGAGGAACTGGATGCTGGTAAGATGCTTCTTCACTCTCGTTCCATCAGATAAATATTTATTAGTCTGATCCTAATGTCTTTAATATCTGACATAATGTCCTCCTCTGAGACGAGCATGTCCTTCCAGAATGAGTTCAGGTTGCAGCCTTGCTGTGATTTCTGTTGCAGATCAGCGATGCCGTGTACAGTCTGGTCCAGGCTCAATGTCAGAGTCGGTACGAGGCAGTGCTGACGAAGTGTGAGGCAGCTCACTCCTCTCTGGAGGCCTCCATCCGAAAAGACATGGACCAGATCATCACGTCCAAGGAGCACATCACGAACCAGATCAGAGGTCAGCAGGAGAACAACCTCACACACCTTTCTTCCTCTCTGGAGCTTCTAAAAGCTTGAAAATGTTGCTTTATAGGAAACCCCAATACAATGGAGCAGGTTTACCAGCTCCAGGATATCTTCTACTTCTCTAGCCTGACTAACCCAAACACTTAAACCATAACCAGCATCTGGTCACCAGTCTTTGACACAGGCAGCTTTTCTAAATCATTTTTCACAGCAGCTTCTTGGGGTGAGTATGGATTAATGAGAGTAATAAAGATCTCATGCTAAGCTCCTGCAGTTTTTCCCCCGAAGCATTGGCAACATGAAATGATCGGGCTAAAGATTAAACAAGTTTAAACAGGTGGGAAAATGCTGAAAGGGATTTTGAAAACCAGGGTCCTAAAAACAAGAGTCCTGAAAAATGGGAAAACTGGGCCTCCAGTCCTGCAGTGATTCCCAACCCTGGTCTTCAAGGTACACTATCCTGCAGGTCTTAGATGGCTCCCTGGTGCAACACACCTGATTCAGATTAAATGGATCTCTGACAAGCTCTGCACACGTCTGCTAATGAGTCATGAATTTGAATCAGGTGTGTTGCAGCAGGTTGACCTCTAAGACCTGCAGGATAGTGTGCTTTGAGGACCAGGGTTGGGAATCACTGCCTTAGTGGACTGTGTGGTGAACATGTTCATGGTCTCTGGACAATTCTGATCCACAGGATCAATATTGAAGCCCGGTCAAACACAACAATGCAACTAGTATATAGAATTAGGAGAAAAAAGAAGGAAAGAAAAAATGTGTAAATAAAGTTAGAGAAGTTGTAGGCTATCATTTATACGCTACTGCGCAGACATCTGGATGTATATAATCCTGAAACTAATGGAGGTTCCTTCATCTTTGTCATTAAGGCATATAAAAGAAAATCCATCCAAGGATTGATGAAAAGACGTAGAGAAAAGTGTCTTGTGAACCTTTGGTTGGGACCAAAAGGAGCTGAGTCAGATCATGTCAGAGTTTCAGAGATCACTTGGTTAAAGGTTTAGAAATCACTTTCCTTCAGGTGGTTCGGCTCCTCTGTTAGCTCATTTTACCTGAGCTAATGTTTGATCTTCATCCACCAGGATGTCCTAGCAGTCTTAAACAACTGAGGGGCTGGGGGGAGACGCTGAGGGGGGGAGTGGAGGCCCAAAAAAAGAAGAGCATGATCAAAGATCATTTTGAACTTCATTCTCTACATTTGTAGGAGTCTGTAGTGTCAGTCTGACGGCTTCATCACCACACAGCAGAAACCGGGAGGATCGGCAGCATTCCTCACATCAAGTTTATGTATGATGCAATAAGTCCGCTGCTGGTGTTTTAGTTCAGAGATCATGGAAATAATAACAACATGCGCTGCGGTTTCCTTCTGCCCTGCAGCCACGCTCCTCCCCAAAGCTGAGAAGCTGCTGAAGGTCAGCATCCAGCCTTACATCAGCTCCATCTTGGATGCGCTCATGGAACCCACCAGCCGAGGATTCTTTGAGGTCCGTGATCTGTTCTTCAGGGAGTTGGTGGACATGAGCAAGAACACCCTAAATAATGAAAGCAAGGAGACCGTGGCGCAGGTGAGGAGCAAATGAAAGTTTGTAAATCTTTTAGATCCAAAGCTTCCCAACTCTCCATCTCCTCCTTCTCTTCAGCACATGGAGAAGATCTCCATGCTGGCCTTCCATCCAGTGAAGATGCAGAGCTGCTATGAGAAGGTGGACCAGCTGAGTCTGGAGGGTCTACAACAAAGGTTTGATGTCTCCAGCCCCTCGGTGTTCGTCCAGAGGGCCCAGATCCTCATGAGAAAGGTGACCACATTACAGTGCTGTATTTCACCATTCTTCCAGCTTCACTTCTAACAACATTTAGTTATTTGGTAAATAAATGATAAATGTTCTGTTTTTATAAAGCGCTTTACATCACACACACATTCACGCACTGATGGCGGAAGCTGCCACGCAAGGTGCTCACCACGACCCATCACGAGCAATTAGGGGTTCCGTGTCTTGCCCAAGGACACCTCGACATGAACTTGACATGGCCGAGGATCAAACCGGCAACCCTCGGGTTACAAGACAACCGCTCTACCTTGCCGAGCCAAAAGTTTTCTGAGTTTTATGGCCTATTTGGCTGCCTTAGCTCTGCTGAACTGTCACTCACATCAATAAATCAACTTTATTATACAGCAATTTTGTAAGCGTTTTACAGAAATAACAAAAACAACTGTCTCGCTTGCTCACACACAGGAATCCTCTGACTCTGATCCACTGAGAAAAACCATACACATACATTAAAGCCGACTGAAAATAGGAACATAAAATAAATTGAGGTTGGGCACGTTATCGTGTTATCACGCTAATTAATGCTGAAAATGATTTTATTGCATGTTAACAGTAATTTTTTCACAGTTTGTTGGTGACTGGCTCTGCACAGACAACACATTACATGCAGGGGCCCTGTGAGAGTTTTTAAATGACAGTGCCTGACCAGAGCTTTATATTCTGTCATCCATTTTACTAACTCTTTGTAAATTACGGGTCGCGGGGAAGCTGGATCCTATCCCAGCATTTTACAGGTGAGAGGCAGGGTACACCCTGGACAGGTCGCCAGTCCATCACAGAAGTGCTTTATAAATAAACTTAACTTACTTGAATCAGATTTATCTGTTTAAATAATCTCCTCCATCACTTCTGACTAAAAACACTCTATTTTAATTCACTTATTGACATCTAACAACATCGTCCTCTGTTGTCTCTGTCTCCGTGTCCTCTCTCTCTCTGTCCTGTCTGTGTTCACAGCAAATGGACGATGCTGTGTATACGTTTGAGCAGATGCTCCACCAGACTCTGGAGTCTCAGGGTTGGGAGGATCTCTGTAAGTCTGTCCAGCGCTGCCAGGACAGAGTCATCAAGGTAGGAACAGACCAGTCCATGTTTGCATGCAGTTTATTCATTTATTTATTGTTTTGTTGTTGTTGTTTATGCAGAAGTTTGACTACGACAGCAGCACAGTGAGGAAGCGATTCTTCCGGGAGGCTCTCCTCCAGATCTTCATCCCCTACATGCTGAAGCAGCTCAGCCCGTCCTGCACCTCTGTGAGTCTCCAACAAACAAAACCAAAGAAACAACAACCTGACGTGTTTCGAAGTGATTCTGATATTCAGAAGTTCTGACTCTCGTTGTTCTACATACCAGGAACTTCCACGCTTCCAGGAGCTGATCTTTGAGGACTTTTCCCGTTTTATCCTGGTCAATAACGTCTTTGAAGAAGTGGTTCTTCACTCGGTCATGAAGGACATCATGATGGGTCAGTCTTCAACTCTTCAACTGACTGTGTTTCCGTCTCTGTCTACATCTCCATCTTCTAGTGATGCACGGGCTGACCCGTAGCCCACGGGTCCCACGTGTCCCGCAGGTTGTCAATGGCAAATCAAACAGTCACTTTCCCAGATGCTCCGTGTAGATGCTAGTGGCTGTGGCACTAGAGCACACGGAGTGAGCATGCTGATGGTGGAAATAGGCCTGTCCCGATAACTGCTGTGCGATAAATTTTCTCAGAAATTATCTCGATCAGCGATAATATTGCGCAAAGTGATAATGTTGTAATTTTGAGACCATTTTCAACTAATATAATGATAATGCCATAATAATGCAAGTACACCCTTTCATAAATCAATAAGCTTTAATTTCTAAAGAACATTTTACACTGGAACTGGAAGAAATTTTAAATCAAACAAAAACAGTCTCATTGACAACGAATGAAAACCAAACGCAAGCAAAAACAAAGCATGATGGATAATAAAGTTTTTGTTCTGTAAACAAAATTGCCCTTCAAAATATATATATAAAAAAATATTTAACAAGGGGCTCAGACAGGAAAAACCAGAAAAACTGCCAGTTAGTACCATTGTATTAAAAAGAAAAACTTAATATGATGGTGTGCGACGCAGTGCTGCGCTTTCCCACATATGCTGGGACACCGGCCCAAAAGTAATGCGGCCCACTGGGAATCCTGCCGAACCTCTCGATTAGCCGGCATTGCTCGTGATGCGTATTTCAGCGTGAGAAATCGGAGGTTTAGTGTGAGAGAAGCCACTCAAATGCACGAGTCTCAGGGCTGAAGCGTGAGAGTTGGCAGCCCTGTAAAACCAATGTGGCATAGCGGCTCACACAGGTGCTTCACCACGGTCTCGTGCCGCAACATGCTGCCGTCAAGTACGACACTAGACTAGAGAGATCACTTTGCAAGGAACGAGAGCGTTCAGTCGAGATCCTCCAGAGGGAAACCTGGTGTCATACACAGTCTGTGGCAAAGTGAGATAGAAGAAAAAAAAACGTGCAAGTAATTGACTTATAGCTTTTTGCGACAGGCGTAGGTGGACAGTAACGAGGGGAATGAGGAAAATGTGGACACACTAACTACGTAGGTTAGAAGAGCGATGACGAATTACAAACACAGGAACTCTGTAAGATGTGCCAAGCACCGGAGGACACAAGTTTCATCTCCGCTGCCACCTACAGATAGGGATGGGCTATAACAACATTTTTCCTGTCGATACAATACCATTAGTTTATGGTACTTTTCTATCGATACTGATACTTCTTGCCCTTTAAAGGTAAATCTCGATTGTATGGTGTGATTCAATATTTTATTCCAAGGCCAGTATGGAATATAAATAAATCTCAAGAGCATCAACACTTGAAAGAAATGCTTTTAAAACAATAATAAATTATACTAATGATTCAATTAAATAAAATAAGAAAAAAATTGAAAAATCAAATAATTAAATTACAGATTAATATAAATTTATTCACATTTATAATTGGAAATTTAAAAAAATTGTAATGTAAACATAATATGATGAATACAATAAAACATAATGTGCATTAAACCAGTAAAAAATCTAAACAAAACCTCATCGCTAACAGCAGTAGCATCATCATGACTTATGATCTCATTAATTAGAAAGACATCCAATTCGATATTTTGACTGGCTAACATCAAAGTATCAACTCCAGAGCATCGATACGTGCATGCCTACCTACTGTGCAACCACAAGGAGCTGCCGACAAATCCCCCGACGTTTTGTGGGTTGCGGCGCCGCCTTTATTGCGAGTCCTAATCACCTCGTATCTGCAGACAAGGACAGCGCTGTGGATATCTGATGACATTAAACCAGTGGTTCTCAAACTGGGGGTCTAATGAAGAGTTAAATCTTTTAAATTAGCACCTTAATTTTTTGTGTGAACTGTATGTTTCTGTGTGTGAACAGATGACTTACAAAGTTAGTACACATGCCATATTAAAAATCTGAATTTGACATTATTGCCTTGGAGGAGGCTGATTTGGGGCATGTAGGTGCCTTGTCACAGCAGTGAACCACCAAACGCCACTTCATTCTCCTGATTTAAGACGATCCTGACAGTTTTCCAGTCTTACATTTAGAGGATGCTGCAAGATGACACATTTGATACATCACACAAGTATTCACCAAGTCTTCGCCTGGGGGTGGGGGGACGCAAACAGACATATGTTATCTTGGGAGTTGTGGCTCAAAAAGTTTGAGAACCTCTGCATTCGACAGTTGTCCACCGTTACTGATGAGAGCATTTCTTCTGGCATTGTCAACGTTATTCTGCTTTTTAAATTAGTCATCGGTCCATTAATGTCTAAACCTCTGCTTCATCTGACAGAAACTGCTTCAATCCTCACTGGAATATAAAACAAATCTCCTTATAATTTATCAACCACTGGTAAAAAAACATCTTCATATTTTTGCAAAGGCTGTTTATTTTTTATTTTACCTGTAGTCTTTGGGCTGACGGACACCATAGTACATGATCGGTTTGTGTTTCTGACCTAACTATCTTTATTAAGAAAGTTGTCATAGTGGTATAATACACACAAAATAAAATAGGATGAAATACTGAAGTAGAAAAATAGAATAAGGACCCTTGTGACATGATGATAATAGTAAAGCATCAGTGTAATGACAGTATATGATAATAATACCAATTATATATTTACGGTAGCGTTTTACATTTCCGCAGCATTCCTCACGTGTCTAGAGTCACCAAAGTGGTTTACTGGTATTCTCTAGCGGCTGATATGTATTGGAGGAAATAAACAGACCTCCATGTCTCTTTCGTCTGGGAACTCACACAGACGGTTTATTGAACTGCGCATGGTCACATCAGGATTTTCGTGCATGCAGGCACACGTGATATGACATCACCAAGTAAGCTATTTTACATGCTTACTAAATATGATTAACATTTACACATATAAATGTTTCCTATATATACATGTATGCCTTCGTATACATATATTTAGCATGTGTAACTTATGCAAAGATAGAAAACTGCAATGTGCTGGGATTCAGAGTGCAAAAGGTGACGGATAGAATTAGACCAGGTGTGGTATGGTGGCTCTGACAGAGGCAGAGGAGTTGTAAAGTCTGATTGCAGCAGGCGGGAAGATTTCCTGTATCGTTCCATAGAGCAGTGGGTTGCTTTTGTGGAGGGGGTGAGAGGGATTGTCACCACCACCTCCATGGTGATCATTTTACAGCCAGCAATGTCTCAGCTTCTATCTGTGCCTGTGTATCCATCTCTAATTCTCTGTCTACATCTATGTCCCCGTCTATATCTATGTCTGTCTCCATCTAGGTGTAGGTCTATGGTCTGTGTCTCTGTCTCCAAGCACAAATCCAGATTACCTCTAATAACTAAACTGGGATCAGGTCTACAGCCTGTTTACTCTCCTCTGTCCTCTTCTTTCCTCTGTCCTCAGCTGTGAAGGAGGCAGCAGTCCAGAGAAGACACAACCTGTACAGGGACAGCATTGTCCTCAGCAGCAGCGACCCCAGCCTGCATCTCCTGGGAGAAAACCCATCCATCGACTGGGCTGGGGAGTACGGAGGAGCCCCGGAGGAGGCTGAGGGGTCAAGAGGAGATGCTGAGGGGCGCGGGGAGGCCCAGAAGAAGAAGAGGATGAAGCAGGTGGTGTCCATGATCCAGGAGGAAGGCTCCAACAACATGGGGGAGTCCTGCATAGAGGTGTCCAGCAATAGTGTCATCTTGGAGGAGGTGGATGGAGACAGAGGGGACAGCTCACATGATGATCCCTCTGACCCAGAAGGATCTGCATATCCCAAAGAGTTGGAGAAACCAGGAGAAATGTTGAATGGTTGTGATCTAAATGAAGCCCAACCTGAGGAGCAGAGTGACGAAGAGGTTGCATCAGCTGCAGGAGGAGCTCCGGTCCTTCAGGAGAAGGAGATGGTGGAGGGAGAAACATCCTCCAGCCAGGAGGAGTCATCACCAACATCCCTTCCTACAAAGATTCTTGCCTCTGAAGCTCCAGGAACATCTCCACGTGCTTCTCCAGGCATTTCCAATAGCTCCATGTTGAAGGAAGAAGCAGCTGAACAAGAGCAGCAGCGTGAGGAAGACGTCTCGCTGAAGGTTGAATCAGCTGCAGGAGGTGGTACTGTCATTCAGGTGGAGCTGGTGGAGGGAGAACCATCTTTCAGCCAGGAGGAGGCGTGTCCTGCACCTTCTCTTCCTGAGGAACTGCTCCCTGAAGCCAGAGAAATGGCTCTGGAGAACCATCCAGAGGGATCTCCTGACTCCTTCCAGCCTCCACATGATGACAGCGGCTTTCATTCTCCCACCGAGATGATGGAGAAGGTGACCTCTACATCTCTCTCTCCACCCTCAGAGGGGCATCCTGTGAAGGAAGAGGGAGGGGTTGGAGGACCAGACTCGGAGCTCAGAACTGGTCTAAACCAGTGATGAAACCCTGACCTGAACCCAGTTCTGTTGGGTTTTACGTTGGAGGACTCTGAGCTCTTTTGTCCACCTTCATCGCTCGGATGGTTTTCACAGGAACATCACCTGCTTCCTCATTACCTTCTAGAAATGTGAGCACGACAGCGGCTTCAACCATGAACCAGTTTCAGGACCAGCCCGGCTCGAGCTCCTTCCTTGATCAGCAGTGCGGGGTTTTTAGGAGCATGTCTGCTGTGACCAACCGAACGTCCTGTTAGAAACTCAATAATCCACTTCTCCAGCCAGGTGTGAAGATAAAACTGAGAATTTTCTTTAGTAATTATCCAACAGAAAAGTCTAAAGTTTATTTTTTCTCATACTTGCATGCAGTTGATCGATGTCAGTGAACGCACCTTTTCCTGGAAATTTTAGGACTTTTCTGTTTATATTCTGTATAAAGTTTATATGAAACCATGAACTAAACTGTCTGTTTTTGTTTTTGTTTTTTACATTTTTTTAAATCATTTTATAAGTGAATTTACTGATTTCACCTCATTTTATTTATTTTTTCACCCATTTTCTGTTTAATCTGTTTACTTTTTAAATGAATTTTACTTGTGCGATACACAACTAATTGATAATAAATCAATATCCATTAAATCTAATCAGTTGTTTACATGGAAAGTGACTTTTTACGTGGATGATTCATCTTATTTTCACACACAGAACAGCTTGAAAGTTTATAAAAAGTGATGTTTTGCTTTAAATCAACTCATTAATTTGACTTTATATACAGGAAATGTTTTTACACTCTGAGGATGATTAGTTATTTAAGTCCTGAGTCTAGCAACAGTCAGCCGGTCAGTAACATACGGAGCCTTGTATGATGCAACCTGGTGGAGTTGCGGATGAAAGATCTTCATCCTTGCTGGAGGTGAATTCCATACAGTGCAGATATCATTTCCATCTCAGATGTTCATTTCTGAGCCGCCAGATGGCGCTAAGGCATCACGTTTTCTCCCTGATTTCTTCACCGAGGTTCAACAAACTTGTCTCTCCTACCAGATCTGACCCAACAGTCATTACTGCAGCCGCTTCATATTTCATGATTTATTTCTCTGAGCTTTCTGGTTGTTAGCAGCTGAGGTTAACAGACTGGATGGTATTACTGATTTTACTAATGAAGAGTTTTATGTTTACTTTATTAAGTCATTAAAAAAAAAAAAAATTTACTTGCAGAGTTACAGCAGATTATTTTCCTTAAAATTAGCCTGTTTTATAATAAACAGTTGATGCTGCCCTCTGGTTGCCACACAGTTCACTACGTTTACAGGATGTGGAAAATTATGTGAAGACAGAAATTCTAGTAAAAGGAAAAACGGAAGTCAGCAGCAGAGAGATGGATAGATTGAGGGTCTTTTGGGGCCACAGGAAATTTTCTTAGGGTGCCCCTCCAACCAGTTTTCATCCCTGTTGTCACAATTTTATAGGATATTTTTAACAATGTTAATATATAAAGGTTTCTTTTGTTAAAGAATTAAATTCCGCAAATGCAACTTTCAGATGTTTTTAGTAGCTCTCACTATTCTACTAGTTCTACTTCATTATTTACTATTTTCATTTAATTAAACAAAATATTTAACGTGGTTCTTAAACTATGCTGCACCTTTATGACCCTTTAGGATCACATTTACAGCATAATACAGCACAGAAATAAATGCATACAGTTTAGATTATAGAAGCAAAAATGGAAAATATTGTCCTTTGAAAATAATGGACTAAGTAAAAAAAACATCACTTTTTTTTCTAAAACAAGAAACGACAAAATGTTGAAAAGATGTCGGTTTCTTGAGATAGTGACTATATTGAAAACAAAATCTAAACTCTATATGGGGCCTGAGCAACCCTCCCAGCTCCTTGCAGGTCCTGCTCTCTGGAACAGGCGCACCTGTAGTCAGCGCGAGGACACGCAGCGTCCTGACGTCACAGGCTTACGTGGCTCCTCCAGCTCAGCTGCAGCGGAGGATGAGTGTAGATTAGCGTCCTCCCCGAACGGGCTGCGCATCTCTGTCACCGGTCAGCTGAGCTCCGTCTCCCGCTGCTGCTGCTGACTCTTTATTGGCTCTGTTTGTTGGTTGGTTTGTAACGTCTCTCCTCCCTGAGCACCAGGGGATGGGGGGATGATCAGGACCGACTCCCCTCCACTGCCGCTTCTTCCTCTACCTCCGCCGCCGGAGCTCAGCCCACGATGTGGGCTCCGCTGCTCGGCCAGGCTGCGCTGTTTGCGGCCCTGCTGGCGCTCAGCTCCTGCCTGACAGGTAAGCTGTCTGTTACCGCCTTGTACTGGAGCCCAGTCCGGTATACTGTTGCCCGGATAAACTGCTGTCGCCTGGCGCCTCCCCCTGGGGCCTCCCTGTTGGGGCCCGGTGCTATGAGCCAGCTGGATGCTCCTCCAGTGTTTATGTCCTCAGCTGATCAGCAGCTAATTCCGGAAGATGTCTGTCACAGTGTTTGCCTTCAAAGGTTATTCAGTAAATGGTAACTGTTGGTTTGTCATCAGACTGATTAGACTTTAACCTGCGAATGGAGAAGGATCTCTTTCTGTTTTAGATCATTCAAATAATCAATCAATAAATATTATTAATAGTCACTGACAGAATTATTGATGTATTTTTAAAAAAAGACTGAATAGCTGCAGATTTCCTGTGGATAGCCTGGTGCTGGGTGAAGGAAAGCAGGAGTTGCATGGCAACTAATCCTCCCTCACTCAACTGATGTTCAGCTAATAGAATTAACGGAAAAGCCTGAAAGATGAGTGCATGAGCAGCAGATAAAGTAACAGTTTTAATAATCATAAACTAAACTTCTGAGTCATTTATCAACTTAATAATAACAACAATAATCTGAGTTTCTGATTGTTAGATGGAAAACTGCAAACATGTGAAGGGGAGGACAGGAAATTCTAGTCTGCTGTTTGTGTACCTTCAGGTCGCCATAGGAACATTTAGTTTTATAATAAAGAGTAACAACAGGAAGTGAGTGAATTGCCACGGTGACGGCCTCACTTGTTGACGTGAACACTGGCATCTGGCAGGTTGAGCAGAAATCCTATTAGCAGGGAAACTGACGTGTTTTCAGGGTGTGGACCTGCTGCTCGATGCCATGGCCTCAGTTATCTGTGGTGGGGAACAATTCCCTCCATCTGGCTGCTGTCAGAAACACATTCCTGCTGTCAGCCCACCCCCCATCACTGCCGTGGATAACCATCCAGCATCACATAACACACAATTAGAGCTACATCAGGGCATTTTCTGTGAGAAGATGTTCGAACCTTTCCTGTTGTCAGTGATGGATGTTCTGATGCAGGCACACATGGAGTCACAATGAACTGCAGAACTCTGTTCATAGTGTTCTTGGACATCCTTGTATTATCGTTACACAGTGCTATTTGGTTCAGGAGGAACAAGCTAACGCTTTAACCTCTACAGGGATGCCCACCATCTCCTGGTTCCTTATGAAAGGTCTGTGTTGGGCAAAGATTAAACTTTTAGAGGTTTCATTCAGCTTTGCAGTGTTGACACATCAGAGGGAAATTAGACTTAGACTTAGAAAACTTTATTGTCCATTGCAGAGCAGTGGAAATTTGTCTTTCCTTCTTGATTAATAAAGTTAATCTTATTAAAGATCAGCTGTGGGCTTGTGATGTGGCTCAAGTTTTTAGACAGAACCAAGCTGGATTATGAACCGAACAGAGCAGGATTACAGACGGTCCTGAAGGAGACGGAACCGAGCTGGATTACCGTCCTGAATGAGATAGAACTTCCTAGAAATTGGTAAATAGTGGCGGGCGGATCTACCCAAATGTTGATAATATTGATACCAATGTTGGTATCTCTACCAATCGATACTACTGTGATAACATCGATTTGAAACTGTCAGAATCTTCGTAAATAATGTGGTTTTTGGTGGATTCGGTCCTCCTCTGTGACAAGGCACCTACATGGCCAAAATCAGGAAGTCTCGCAGAGATAATGCCAAATCCGGTTTTTATGATATGAGTAATAACTTTGTTGTCCATGTGTTAATGTGTTAAAAAAATGTTAAGCTTTTATTCTATAGATAAATCTCTCCGCAATGACGCATTTACTTTGACAGTTCTATTAAAAGTATCAGTATCAACAAGACTAGCCCTTTATTTACTTGGTATTGGATCCAGTATTTCCCACCATATTAGTAAAGTAGTCGAAGGAATTAGTAACTAGTCCTACAGTTGAATGAGTAAAGTAATGTCTGATGAGGAATTGTGCTACACTAGGAGATGAAAGTGAACCTGAGCAGGTTTCCAGGTGTTTTAATAGACGTGTTACGCAGGGACAGTAAATATCTCAGGAACCATCAGCTGATGTTGACAATGGACACCTATATCAATGGTCAGAGTCAGGAGGATCCAGGGATAGCCCCCACATTCACCTTAGAAACACCAGGAGGATCCAGAAAGAAGTGAAGCCCAAGATAGTCTATGATAGGAAGAGTGAGTCCTTCACTATAAAGAGTTTTTTAGAGCTAGAATAAAACTTTTGACCACAAAACATTAAAAGTAAGAGATGATTTTTGATTGTGGCTTCTAGCTACCAGAGTTTTTGTCCCACAGTGATGAGACAGACATCACTGTGGTTTGCTAGAAGTGGAGAAATTAACTGCAGCTCTAAAGTGGACAGTGCTGTCTCTTCTTGTTCTTACATTCCCGTATGCTTGGGGTTTGAACTGTGTTTGGTTTGGATGAAAATGCATGGTAGAGTCTTGTAACTGAGTTTCCCCCCGTCATGTTGCTATGTTAGCATTGCTGCTAACATCTTCTGTACTGTAGGATCTCATTCTGCCCCCTATTCAAGGGGGTCTGTGATGAATAGGTTAAAGCAGTGAACCCCAAACGGCATCAGAGCTGCAGCCTGTCTGTTTAAGGTGAAAATATGTGTATCTGGAGGCTGGGAGCGCCATATTTGTGGGGTCTACCAAGGAGCTGAGTACAGAGAAGAGCGCTGCATATTGGATGATTCTTCACATCCTCTATACAACACAGGGAGGAAACAATAGAGTGCGTTCAGTTAGAGGCTTCTTCAGGTGTGCTGGAACACAGAAAGGTCCAGGAGATCATTCCTGCATGAAGATGTAAATTTCTTCTAATGACTGAAAACTGATGTGGACTGTTTGGATTTCTTGTCCGCGTGTCCTGAGTAATGTCTCTGGCCGATGGATGTGGGCTTTCGCTCTGCGTGGGTAAAAGTTGCTGCTTCACTCTGTTTTGCTGACCTGCATGTTCCACCGGACTCGCTGAGCACTGCTGTGTGCATGGGTGTAAATACGTGTGATAATATTAATAAGACAAAAATAGCCATTCAGAAGCTTTTTTGTTAAACTTCTTGATATGCTGTGAACAGAGAACGTTCACTTCCACGGAGTAGTTCCTGCTCATGGGTCAACAGCAGCTGTGGACTTCGACAGATTGCTGGGCTTCCAGTGCTCATTTTATATCACTTACTTTTTTCAGACGAATGGCGCGTTCTGCTGGGTCGGAGTTTCAGGAGGCCGCTGCTGGTTTCCTGTTTTAAAAAGTGACTGTGTTTGGTGACACAGCATACAAATACATTTGCCCTTTACCATTGTAAAAGCAAATTCCTCTCCCCTTTCGGGATGAAAATGGCAGATTTTCGTCTCTTTATGTGAAGCCTCTACCATAGTGACTGTGTAAATTGTCAGGTGGATGGAAGTTTAATTTAATTTTCTTTATGCCATTTTTGACTGACAGGGAAAAGATGTGGACAGCACAAATCAGCCATTGCAGTCCATATAGTGGTTAATCTTGGAAGTGCACCATCCCGTGTTCACCCAAATTTCATTAACGGTGCATTCTACCTGTGGATTGCATTCAGACACTTTTCCACAAGTTCTGAAGATCGACCAGGAATTCTTCAAGATCGACTGGTTGACCGGTTGGTGACCCCTTCTCTAAAACCTCCAGGTACTTTTCAGCATTGATAGAGTTTCACAGATGTGGGAGCTGCCCAGGCCATAGGCACTAATGCAGCCACATACCATCAGAGGTGCAGCTGTTCACCTGTCCACTGATAACAAGCTGGATGCTCCCTCTCCTCTTTAGTCTGCATGACACGCCCTCCATGCTTTCCAGAAAGAATTCCACACTTGGATTCTGTCAGACAAAACTGACATTCGTAAACTTTGATCTTCATTTAGTCCTTAAAAACCTTGTTAAAGGCCAAAAAATATTCTTTTTAAATTCTGGATCCACAAATTAGTCACAGGTTAGCTTTATTAAAAATCTGATTTATGCCTGCCTCCTAAAAGTAAACTTTTTCTGATGAAAAAACTCTTATTTGGCTAAATTTATTGATCATTTTTTTATGTTATTACATTAAAAGCAGCACAACTCATTAATTTACCTTCACTCTCATTCACATTTTTCTCAGTTCTTAAGTTGCTTCATGTTCATTCTACCAAAAACTGACCAAGCTGTGGTCAGTCAGCTGCCATGTTTGTTTGGTTAAACGAACTGAACATGGAAAGGCAATCATACAGATATAGTTATGTCAAGTCTTTTTTAAAATTGTTTATTTAAATGGGACGATGCATATTAATGAGCGTACAATATTGTCGTAAATATGCTGGATTTAGCAGGTTGCTAATTTCCATCTGTAGTCTCATAAAGAAAACACGTAACATCAGAAGAGAACAGACTATGTAGTTGCTAAAGAAAGAAATAACATTATCTGTACATCAAGAAGAGAAAGAGTTATGCCAGAGATAAAGAGGGGTGGACTGAAGTGCCGCAGGCTGCTGACATTATGTGGGAAACCCTGAATAAATCTGAAGTACTGGTGGTCGACCAGGGAGATTTTATGGTTGACATCAAATGCTGCTTCATATCTGCTTTGAAGACATCACGAGATTGTCATCATGGTTTTATTTCCACTGTGGCAGCAAAACTGGAGCCTCCAGAAACTCCTGCAGATTTAAGGGGAAGAACCAATACACAGACACAGTCCAGTTTAATTGTAATCCAATTTAATCAAATTGATTCAGCATTCGTCCAGTTTATAGAAATCTATTTATAAATAATTATCTAGCTAAGAAAAGCAACAGATTGGATTAAATTAAATGGTGGAGAAGGAAGCCCTCCATTAGGACCTGAACGAGAAAGGACTGCCATTTTGCTGGTAGGGACTTAAATTGCCACCACTGAAGCTGATTCGATACCCATCTCGATACGCTGGCAGTCATACGATGCATTAATGATCCAGTGAGGCCTCCTGCCGAGACAATCTGCAACGATTCGCCCCTGTTCACAATCCGCTTAATTAATTATTTGACGATTAGATTTTATACGCTCGATTCAATACGATTCATAATCTGATTCAAAACTATTTAACACAATCCAAAGAATTTACAAGCCCACATCTTGTTTCTAAATAACATCACAGTTATTGCGTCCTCTTTCTTCTCCTGTAAGGGATGTTTTTAAAACCTGATTGTTTTCTTCAAGGAAACCAAACAATCAACTTTAAAAAGATGCAATTCCATAGACAGAGGAATATTTTATCCCTAAAAAACACTAAACATGAACAAAAAAGTTTTTTTTTTTTTATTAAATTAGTTTTCAATCTCATTCTTTACTTATACATTTATTTAGGAAATTTGTTTTTGGCCTCTTAATAAAAAATAAAAGCAACACACGTGGACCTGACACAAACAGCCCTTCAACTGATAGTTTTCTTTGTCTGCAATCTTTTACAAAACACATACACTGCTGTTCTGTATAGACCTGAACCCCCTCAGTCTGGCTATGGCTACCGACTCAGGAATGGGGCCACCATCAGTCGCCTCCTCTACATGGAGGACATCAAGCTGTACGCTAAGAGTGAGCAAGACATTGACTCACTGATCCACACCGGCAGGATCTACAGCAGGGACATTGGAATGTCATTCTGACTGGAGAAATCAGGCCGAATGGTAGCAAAGAGAGGGAAGTTAGTCCATACAGAGGGCATTGCACTCTCAGAGGGCAGAATAACAGTTGTTAAGGAGAGCTACAAGTACCTTGGCTACCACAAGCAAATGGCAACCACGAGGAAGCCACAAGGAACGCTGACACAGCCAAACATCTGCAACGAGTAAGGCAAGTCCTGAGAAGTCAGCTCAATGGCATGAACAAGATCTGGGCAATTAACAGCTACGCCCTGACAGTGATGAGATACCCTGCTGGGATAATAAGCTGGTCACCGGAAGAAGTTCAGACCACAGATGTTGAAACATGGAAGCTCTTCACCATGCATGGAGGGTTCCACCCCAAATCTAGTATTCAGAGGCTATATACTAAGCACAAAGAGGGAGGCCGAGGACTAGTGAGCATTAGGACCACAATCCTAGATTAAGCATCCAAGCTGAATACATCAGGAAGATGGACCCAAGGGATGAAGCACTGAGTGAGCTGAATTAGCGCTACTTCAGCTATCTGTCGGTGGTACATCCCATGCAGGGGCTTACCCTCCCATGATGGCTCCTCTATTTCATTCTCCTCCAGGTTCCATTATGACTTGTATGAACAAGTCCTACCAACGGCTAGAATGGGCTGGACTGAAGGACAGCACAAAGGCGCTAATCATGGCAGCACAGAAGCAAGCCTTGAGTACCAGAGCAACCGAGGCCCTGATCTACCACACCAGGCAGGACCCCAGGTGCAGGCTGTGCAAAGAGGCCCCTGAAACAATCCAGCACCTCACAGTAGGCTGCAAGATACTGGCGGGCAAAGAATACATGGAATGCCATAACCAAGTAGTCGACATGGTGTACAGAAATATCTGTGCGGAATATTGACTGGAGACCCCGAGGTCACAATGGGAAACACCTTTCAAGGTGGTGGAACCTGGAGGGCTAAGATCCTGTGAGACTTCCAGATACAGACCAACAAAATGGTGGTGGCCGACCAACCGGACATTGTGATCATGGAGAAGCAGCAATGGAAAGTCGTAGTGATGGATGTAGCCATCCCCAGCCATAGGAATATCACAAGGAAGGAACAGGAGAAACTGGAGAAATATCAAGGACTCAAGGAAGAGCTGGAGAAAGCCTGGAAGGTGAAGGCAACAGTTGTACCAGTGGTCATTGGAGCACTGGGGGCAGCGACCCCCACATTGGAGAAGTGGCTCCAACAGATTCCTGGAGAAACATCAGACATCTCCATCCAGAAGAGTGCAGTCCTAGGAACAGCTAAGGTACTACATAGGACCCTCTACCCAGGGGGGATGGGAGGCTTGATGAGGGAAGACATGTATATATGTATTGTTACATGCATGTCAGATGAAACCGTGAGTGACTTCAAAGGACTTTGTTTTGCTATGTCTTATGCTAAGTCAGACAAACTGTGGAAGGATTTTACCGAGGCTGTGACTTCTCGTTTGGCCGAAGACATCGATATTTTCTGTGATACTGTGAAAATATCTAAATATTTTAGGAAGATTTTGTGATATTTTTTGGCTATATTGACCACATCTATTCTAGAACTGTAAGATTTCTGCATCTGTTGAAGCTTTCATGGACAAATCTCTGAGATCAGCTCAGGGATAAACACACATAATTTTTCCTTTTTTAATCAAAGTTAGAACAACAGGTTGCTAGGAAACTGTGACATGACGAGAACATACATGTGATGCTGATGAAATGTTATTAGAGCTCAGAGTTGTTCTCTGGATAGAAATATAGCTGGTTATCCACCTCTCAGCCTTTTGCCAAACAGCCTTGATAAAGCTGCTCTGCTGTATTTGAATGTATTAAAATCATTTGGTTAAGGGAGTGATATAAAGTTGACTTTCTTTTCTTCTCGTGTTTACAGCTGAAAACACCTTCCAGCTGTTTACTGGTTATATGAGAGGAAGAAAACGTTTCAAAACCAAATGACATAGTCAAAGAAGGTGATTTTCTCCAGGTTTACTCCCCTTTTGTCTGTTTTTTATTTTCTCTCTCTCAGAGTGGCTTTCATCAGACTGAGATTGTTTGGCTATTTTTCTGAATCTGACAGAAATTGAGGGCTTCATCTCATTCACAGTACCTCAGTTGCCCCTCTCTGTCTCAGAGAAACTGTTCTCTTCATGAGCAGCTGTAAAGCTTTGCATAGATTTGCCGGTCCTGTTGTAGCTGAGGTACGAGGCCACGTTGTGTCTGATATCTGCTGAGCTTCAGTTGTGTTCAAAATAAACAGACATCATGGTTTCATGTTGAACAGCCACATCTCTGCATGACAAATCATAAAGGAGTATCTTCTTCCAGTCCTCTGCCGCTTTCTTAGACCAAACCGCCTTCATCACCCCTGTATTCCTGCAGTGACTCATCCCCTCCAATGATGTCACTCCCCCTCTGTTGCCATGGCAGCTGTCATGGCAACCAGTGTCAAGGCTCCCACAGAGACGGGAGATTATTGTAAAGAGGATGGTTAATATTGAAGGCTAGGTCAGCCTCGTTTGGCCTGTTTTAGCCTGGTTTAACTTGATTCAACCTGGTCTGGTTTGTCCTGGTTCTCTTTTTTTTTCTTTCAGCCTGGTTAAGCCTGGTCTGGTTTTGCCTGGTTTAGTCTGGTTCAGCTTGTTCAGTCTGGTCTGGTTCGGCCTAGTACAGCCTGGTTTGGTTTGTTCTGGTTAATCCTAGTCTGGTTTGGCCTGGTACAGCCTGGTCTGGTTTGGCCCAGTTCAGGCTGGTTAAGCCTGGTCTGGTTTGGCCTGGTCCAGCCTGGTCTGGTTTGACCCAGTTAAGGATGGTTAGTCCTAGTCTGGTTTGGCCTGGTTCAGCCTGGTCTGGTTTGGCCCAGTTCCGGTTGGTTAAGCTTGGTCTGGTTTGGCCCAGTTCCGGTTGGTTAAGCTTGGTCTGGTTTGGCCCAGTTCCGGTTGGTTAAGGCTGGTCTGGTTTGGCCCAGTTCAGGCTGGGAAAGCCTGGTCTGGTTTGGCCTGGTCCAGCCTGGTCTGGTTTGACCCAGTTAAGGATGGTTAGTCCTAGTCTGGTTTGGCCTGGTTCAGCCTGGTCTGGTTTGGCCCAGTTCCGGTTGGTTAAGCTTGGTCTGGTTTGGCCCAGTTCTGGTTGGTTAAGCTTGGTCTGGTTTGGTCTGGTTAAGCCTGTCTTTAAACTGAGGACAGATCTGATTCTTGTGGTTTTAGGTGATAAACCCTGTTTTTTGTTTATATCTCACTGGAGTAGAAGGAAAAGAAGAGAAAACAAACAAGGTTCATTTTGTTTACACTCGCAACAACATGGGGGATGTGTTACCATGGTATTACTATTTCCATCTCTTTGCTCTGCAACACATCTTCAGTTTGAGGAAATAATGACTTCTTTAGAATCTAATTTAAATCTTTGGCTGCTCCTGATTGGACATTACTGCAAGTGTTAAAAGTACTCTACTTGTATAGTACTAGTCACAAGTTGACTACTCAAAGCGCTTTTACACTACATGTCACATTCACACACACATTCATTCAGCACTTCAGTTGTTATAAAGTAAGTGCTTTCTACACACACATTCATGCCCCCATAGACACATCGGGAGGCAACGTGGGGTTCAGTGTCTTGCCCAAGGACACAGCATGGAGTCAGGGGAAGCCTGAAGTTTAAGCTATCTGATTGGTGGGAAATTTGACAGGAAGTGGCATCATCATAATATCCAGGTCTAAATAGAGGTCTCCTAGCAACATACTGTGATAGTGATCTTTTTTTATGTGGAAATGTAATCAATATTGGTGTTATCTTGGATCACTTATTGCAGATTCACCCAATAGTCTCTAAATTTCTGTTTTGTTAAAGGAAAAGCTACACCCACAGAATCGATTCCTGCTCGTAAAGCAACTTCTAAAGGGAGGTGAAAACGTTTTATTCCACCACTCATTAGTGATTATTTTTATCTGAGAGAAATATTTAAAAATAAAAGCCTGGTTTTAATGCTCTGCCCAGAAGAAGAGGTGTAGAACTTTTCCTGGAATCTCAAACTCATATAATTTGGGTTGATGTGTTAATGTGTTAAAAGAAAGTGTGTAGGATACAGTTACATGAACCGAACTTCTGTAAGCTTTGAGTTTGACTTTTTTCCCTTTGAGCTACCGTAGTTACGGTAGGATGGACCTCAGCTCTAAGGTCTTGATCATCTCTGTCCTCTGCAGGATCTCATCTCTGCCCTCGCAGTCTAGACTGCGCCCGAGCAGGACGACACTTCTGCCGGCCGGGAAGCTCCCACTGTGGTCCCTGTCTCAGCCCACTGGTGGAAAACTCCCACGGACACTGTGTCCTCAAGAGGAGACATTCTCATCCTCAGTCCAGTAAAGGTAGGTGGTGGTCCTCATGCTCTTCCCCATGGTGGTCCTCATGGTGATCCCCTCGGTAGTCATGGTGTGTTTCCACTAAGCACATGTAGCAACAACACTGGAAAACACGGAAGTCGTACTTCCAGGAGCAGAAACAAGTAAGATTTGTCATGAAGGGTCTTAATCCAACGGCTTCCACCATCCACACACCAGGAAGTTCTTAACTTCCAAGATGTTCCATGTTTCTATCTGCTTGGCTGTGTAGAAGCTGGTCTGAAGCAGCAGATTGTTCCAGATACCAGGAACTGAAATCTTTCCTGGATAATGTCCAATGTCTTTTTAAGGAATCTAGAGCTGAACTCACATCTAAACTGTGGAAACACAGTTTCACACCTTCCTGAACATCAGCACTGACTCTGCTTTGGTTGACGAGCACTTTCTTGACAGGGAGTTGTGAACCCGTAGAGGTCATGTGACATAGTACCAACAGTAGGGTGGTGTGATAAGTTATGATCTTACACAAAATGCTAAAGGACTAGCAGAAGAATTGAGTTTTTATCACCAATATGAAAAATAATTTCATGAATGAACTTTCCTGCTAGTGCTTTGCCCTTGTTCATCTGTCCGGTGTGATGCTGCTGATGAGGTGTGTACGATGAGTCCTTGTAGGAAAGTTCTAAGTTACAGGAATGATTCTGGTTGTGTTTTACTCCAGGTAAAGGGGCCACTCACCCTGAGCTAGATGAAGAGATCGATTTCCTGTCCGCTATCATCAGCGAACAGAGAACCGGGGTACCAGGTATGCACAGGCCACCATGTGACCCACATTGTCTGGAATGTCTCTGCTGACATAATGACTCCAAACTTATCTTCATCCTAGCTCCACCCTCCCAAGATGTCATATCCAAGCAGCTTAAACCCAGCCCTGCATCTTTGACGGAGCAGCCCACCAGCACAGTTCCCCCTACTACCAGTAACCACACCACTGCTCTGCTCAGAGATCCCATTATCCTCCCCTACCCCTCTAATGACCACGTGTTCATCAGTAAGTATGCCATCATCCACAACCTCTGACTATAAATCTGAATAACATCAGTTACCATAGAAACCCCAGAATCCACACCAAGCGGAGCATGGTGAGAACATTGTGAGAATATGAGGCAGATGAAGATCTATGTGACACAGCCCAGGAAAAGGATGCATGAGGAATCAGGCTGATGTTCTTGTGGGAGGATTCTGGGAAGCAGATTTATAAAGTCAGAAATGTTCAGAATAAAAACGTCATTTATCGATAATTAGACCAAAAACTGTCACACAGACAGAAATGAATCTTATGTAAGATGAACATCTCTCCAAGAACTTTAAATGTGGAACATCTAGGTCAGATTAGTTCAATGATGGTCTTTGTGATCTGTGAATGTAGAAATCTCGGGACTGACCTGGAATTTACTTTGGGGAGGTTCACAGAGAGCTTTTCTGTTGCTGTTGGTTTGTTCTGCTACGCTCCATGCTGCTTTCAGTCTGGGTCGGTCCCAGGCTGATGAACTGGGATATCAGACGCAGCTCTCAGCCAGAGATGATGATGTTGTCATCTAACAGATACCGACCTACACAGCGTTCACTCCTCATCATCCTCATGGTCTGTTTCTATCTCTTCTCAGTCATGAGCAGTGTCTTCATCGTGGTGGGCTCGCTGGTGTTGATGGTAGCTGGAGCCTGCTGGATCAGGTAAAACACTTCCTCTCTCTCCAAACTCAATGTCTCTTCTTTTCATATTACAAGTATTTTTATGTTGAACAACGACTGGATGAATGGACCACTTTCATTTAAAACCACGTCAGTCTCATCTCGTGGGCATTTCCCTTTGGTCTGTAAAATGTTTGTAAAATATCAGAGTCTAAGGCGCGTCTCCAAAACCGGGAAGATGAAGACGGTTGTATTTAAAGAACGAGGTTTCCTTTAACCACAGGCTCCACCACACCTGGTTCAAACAACTTGTCCCATTCTGAACAATGACCCATTAATCTGATTCAGGTGCGTTGAAGCAGGAAACGTTTTAAACCAGCAGTTTCAGATCCCTGCTATGGATATTATACTGTTTCATGAAACGTTGGTCAGATTACATCAAATCAGATCCAGAGCCTGGAAAGAAAACATCCATCAGGACCAGAACCAGAAGCAGGAAGGAAAACATCCATCAGGACCAGAGCCTGGAAGGAAAACATC
>JBAMHW010000012.1:31910735-31927997 GCA_037177495.1 Rhadinocentrus ornatus | reverse complement strand
GCCCCCCATCCCCACTGTACACAGTGTTGACGGAGCACTGCTTTCCCCTCCTGAGCCGCCGGATGGTGGACCAGAATTATCTCGAAGAGTTTTTGCTTTAGCGACCACGGAAGCGGCGCTCCACTTAGCCCGACGATACCCATCAGCTGCCTCTGGAGTCCCACAGGCAAAAAAGGCCCGATAGGACTCCTTCTTCAGCTTGACAGCATCCCTTACTGCTGGCGTTCACCAACAAGTTCGAGGGTTACCGCCACGACAACGCACGACAACCTTACGGCCACAGCTGCGGCTGTCCACCTCGACCATAGAGGTACGGAACACAGCCCACTCGGAACTCGATGTCCCCCGCCTCACCCAGGACATGGTTGAAGCTCTGCCGGAGATGGGAATTGAAGCTCTTTCTGACAGGGGAATCCAGATGTTCCAGCAGAACACGCTTGGGCCTGCCAGGCCTGACCGGCATCCTCCCCCACCATCTGAGCCCACTCACCACCAGGTGGTGATCAGTTGACAGCTCCGCCCCTCTCTTCACCCGAGTGTCCAGGACATGCGGCCGCAAGTCCGACGATACAACTACAAAGTCGATAATCGAACTGCAGCCTAGAGTCTCCTGGTGCCAAGTGCACATGTGGACCCTCTTATGCCTGATCAAGGTGTTCGTTATGGACAATCCACGACGAGCACAGAAGTCCAGCAACTAAACACCACTCGGATTCAGATCAGGGAGGCCATTCCTCCCAATCGCGCCCCTCCAGGTCTTGCTGTCATTGCCCACGTGAGCATTGAAGTCCCCCAGCAGAACGAGCGAGTCCCCGGTAGGACTGCTCTCCAACACCCCCTCCAAGGACTTCAAAAAGGGTGGGTACTCTGAACTGCTTTTAGTCTGGCAAGCGTCTGGGCCTGGTGGATGTTCATTGTCCAAATTGGCGTGGGTTATCTTAAAGTGCCTTTGCATATTATATTCTTTATTCATTGAGCAGGTGCCGATGCCCTCAGTGACGTCCACCTGAGCATCTATTTATCCCTAGCATCCGTACCCGAGTATGAATGGTTGTTTTTCCCTATCCGTGTTGGCCCTGCGATGGACTGGTGACCTGTCCAGGGTGTCCCTGCCTCTCACCTGTTAAAATGCTGGGATAGGCTCCAGCTTACCCGTGACTTGTAATGGACCAAGTGGTAAAGAGAATGAATGAATGAATCCCTGCCAGTCATCCAGTTGCAGTATTTGCCTATTGCTTGAACGACTGCGGCTCATTGTGTCAAAACTTTATACACAAACACACAAGACACAACACTGAGAAATGAACCATTCACATCTATGTTGAATTGAAACTCTGCAATCAAAACCTAACAATCCTTTGTCAAAATGTCACTCTGATGACAAAATGAAACACACTTCAGATTAGCAGCAACACACTAGTGTACTGTATGTGAAACACTGCAGTCTTCAATTCTTATTGTTTCTATTCAGTGTATCAGGTAACATTCTGTGAAGCTCAATGCAACACTTTTTTCCAAAAAAGGTTTTCACAACAACCAAAAATGAGTGCTAAAAGGTTATAAATGATATCAACTCAATACTGCAAATCACAGTATTACAGTAAAGTAAATGCAGTTACGCAAAAATAATACAAAAAAAACCCCACAAAATACACGACTGTATAAACGGGAAAAAAAGGCCTATTTTGTGTGGGTGGGATTACAGGTCCTGCCGTTTGATTGGGTCTGGCCACAGAATGTCATCAACGTCACAAGCAAAGTTTTTCCAGCTAAGCATCGAGGAAACGAACTGCTCTTCCACTGCCTGTAGAAGAGGCTTGCGGGCATGTGGTTGGCGGTCATATACACGCCATCTCCAAGCGGAAAAGAATTCTTCTATAGGGTTTAGAAATGGCGAGTAAGGGGGCAAATATACAACTTCAAACTGATCATGGTGGGTGGACCAGTCCCGGACCAGAGCAGCCTGGTGGAAACTAACATTATCCCAGACAACAACAAACATGGGCTGCTCTGATCAGTCCTGTACAACTGCATCATGAAGTGCAGCGAGAAATGTGAGTATATGTTGCATATTGTAGGGTCCTAGTTTGGCATGATGGTGTAGCTGGTTAGGTCAATTGATAGAGCATCAGTCTCCCATGTGGGAGACCAGGGTTCAAATCCTCCCACGGGACGAACATTAACACCTTCCAGTTTGGTCCTTAGGCTAGACCCTTACCACTACTGCCTAACCATTGTAAGTTGCTTTGGATAAAAGCGTCAGCTAAATGACTGTAATGTAACGTGTAGTAGCCCTTGAAGGCTTATGGCAGCACACATTGTGATGCCCTGGGATGTGCACAATTGCCCTTTGCCCAATTATATTATGACCCTGTCTTCTAGTTTTGCTGAGGTTGAAATCAGCCTTATCAATGTACATAAATTCATGAGGCTGTGCAGCTCCATCCATGTCCAAGATTTTCTGCAATAAAAAAATACACATCATGGATGCTGGCATTACTCAAAACACACAACTACAGTACTTCAAATACACTCCCCCACCCCAACACACAAACACACCGATACCTGTCTGCATGTATCTATGTGGTACTGATACAATGGTACATATTCAGCTATTACTGTACTGGATCACATAAATACTGTAGTGTAAATGTAAAGGACTGCAACACTTACCTGTAAATATTCTTGTTGAAGTGCTTTGACCCTGATACAGTTCCTCTCAAATAGGACCTTGTACAACCGCTTCAGTGTGACTTTGTGCTTTACCAAGACACGTCTGATTGTAGTAATGCTTACTCTATTGATGTTGATAAATACGTGCCTATCTGCAAATATTTGTTCCCGTAGCTGGTGGAGACGGATTGCGTTGTTTGCTCTGACCATTTCCACAATTGCAAGTTCCTGAACAGGCGTTGTCGACCACCCCCAGAACGTCTTCTAGTCATTCTGTAGAAAAAAGCAACCACAAATTGTTATTGGTTTGGTTCTTTTTTACATTACTGTATACTGTACACAGTACTGTAACATCTCAATGGCACTATGTGCTATACTGTGCTGTATGTTCCACAAAACTACCATTTTTAGTTACAAATGGAGCACCAGCCAACTTGCAATACAGTAACGTGATACGGCACAATACTCTAAATACTGTAGATACAGACTGGAGTGGAGAGTTGAAGACACCTGTTTTCCAGTCTGAATCGCCTTATGATGGATGCAACTGTGAACCGGCTTAGATGTGGGTGGACTCTACCCAGCTTCCATCATTGTCAGGCCATGATTCATCACATGATCCACCAACGTTGCTCTAATATCATCTGAAATATTGTTCCGCGCATAACCTCTTGGACCATGTCTTACTCTTCTCTCTTTGTCTTCCTCTACCTCTTGCTCTCCCTGCCTCCATGCTTGCAGAGTTCTCAAAATGGCTCCACTGAGGCCTATTTGTGACTGGCTGATTGGTGATTGCAACTGAAGTGCTTTTGTTTAAGGTCTGGCTACACTGTGTTTAAGCTAGAGTAACAAAAGCTTCAAGTTTTGTTACTTTGGTCTAAGCATGTGTCCATAGTGTTCAAGCAGATGAGACTGGCGTGTCAACTTCTCCATCTTATCTGTTAAACATTTTCTTCTTTTTTTCTTTAAAAGCTCTTCTTAACTGTTTTATTTGAAGTATTGAATAATTTATTACTGGTGACCTGTCCAGGGTGTACCCTGCTTTCACCTGAAACACTGCTGGGATAGGCTCCAGCTCACCCCGCGACCCCTAATGGGAACAAGCGGTACAGAAAATGGATGGATGGAATAATTTATTAACACCTGGTCTGAGTAATGATCTACTCTGCAGGTAATCTAACCTGACTGGAATTGAGGTGATCTCTGGGAGATATTACTCCAAGCTAAATACATGCAGAAATTTTTTGTTAAATTTCACTTTTTTTCATAACCATAGTTGTTGCTGACAGGAAACTTCTGCTGTTGAAACCGCACAAAAACCAGCAGCAGACAAACGTCAATCACAAAACCAGTGACAGTGCTTCACATTTTCTCCCGATTATAGTACCTGATAGTACCTGCCTGCAGTGCCATAGGACTAAGTAGTAGGAGTAACATCTGTCTCCACCGTAGCAGCACCTGTCCTCCTCTCCTCTTTAGTAAACCTCAACACCTCTGCTTCTGTGTTATGATGGATTCCCAGACGGTTAAGGAGGTTTGTGGTCTTCACACACATCAAACTGCTCATTGTAGCTGCGTGTCAGACTGATCACTGAGCAGTGAACCACGACTTGTTTTGCTTATGCCTATGGTAGGCGGAAGAAGAACTAGTTCCTACCTATCCTGAAAGTTTAGTGATATAAATGTTGGTATAGGAGGAATAGATATTTGAGTATTGATCAGCATAACACTAATTATTCTTCTCAGATCAAAGCGTTGACTTATCAGTTCAGTTGTTATTCAGTTTTCGCTGTCAACTTCTACGTTTTCATAAGAACAAGTAGATTGATGGGCCACTTCTGGCCCATGGGCTGCCAATTGAACAACCCTGCTTTCAAAGGACATGCTTTTCCTTCTGTTCTTTACTTTAGAGGTGACAGGTTCTATAGGTGCTGATTCTGTCTTCCACAGGGGGTTCTCCTGACTGGATCCACGCTGGAGTTCCTCACCTGTGGGGACGGCAGCACCACTGAGCTAAATAAGATTCTGTTGGTGCCTGAAAATCAGCAACCGGTGCTGCAGGCCTATCACAAGGCAGCATGCAACGAAGGAGGGGCTCAAAGATCGGAGCGCTTCAAGCAGCTGAGCCAGGAGCTGAGAGAGCAGATCAATGCACACAGTGTTACTGAGAAGGTACAACTGAAGCCTGGATGCTGCCGTTCTACTGCAAACACGAGTCTTCACCAGCTAACGAAACAGTTTTTTTTTTCTAAATCACATTAAACTGAAATAGAAACGGTCTGGTTCCAGTTATATGAGGGATTTTAATCCAGTAGCCTGTTTTAAAAGACTTAAAGTAAAGACAAATCCAGCAGCTGATTTGTGTGTTCCGCCATCTTGCTTTGCGGCCATGACCGCGCTGCCGAGTTATAATTTGCTGGTTTCTACTGGCTCCTTGGTGCAGTCGGCCCAGGTTTGAGTACCAGGCTAGGGCCCTTTACTGCATGTCATTTCCCTGTCTCTCTGATCCCCTTTCCTGTCGTGCTTCTGTCAAATAAAGGCTACTAGAGCCCAATAATCCTTCAAAAAAAAAGAAGTGACATAAACTTTTGGGAAGCTTTCATATCAATAAGACCCACGAGGTCTGTGTGAAGTAAAGGAGATAGTAACTTAATCTGAACCTCAATCTGACTCAGGGTTCAGATTCACCTGATAAGGCTGACAAGGAGCCTAGAATTATGAATTTAATTGGGGTTTTTTCTTCAGGATAATAACTTCCTCGATCCTTAGAATAAAGATTAAAAATCGGAATATGTGTTGAGAATCTGGCTGGTCATGTGGGGAAGTTACAGGTTTAGAGGTTAGATCAGTTTATGTTCAACATCTGAATACATTCTGTGTTCTCTGTACTTCCACTCCCACCCCTCCGTCACCTCGACAGCTGCATCTGGCCCCTGGTTCCTTTGTCCCTCTCTCTCAGTCTTATCTCGGGGGCCTGTTGAAGGACCTGGCAGAGGTAAAGAGGCTTCTCAAAGACGTAGACCTACTCTCAGGCTTGGCTCGGCTGCTGCCCAAAGGAGCCTGTCAAAATCCAGCATCCCCAACCAATGTGACCTGGTCCCTTAACACCACCACTTGTGGGGCCAACGTGACTTGCAGCCCTGGAGAGGAGGGGGAAGAGGGAGGAGAGGGGAGTGGAAAAGACAAGGACGAAGCGGAGAACCCTCATTCCCAGTTTTCAGCGTTTGTGCAACTGTGGGCCGGACTGCAGCCCATTCTGTGTGGGAACAACAGGTGAGACGGACAAGGGGAGGAAATTCAGACACACAGACCTTGTTAGTCCTTTACACTTTAAAACAAATGATATATTCCTTCTCTTTGAACAACTAAATGAAATCCTGGTAGAAATGTGGTCATGTGATGGCGTAAATACAGTTTTAGTCTTATTTGATGCCACGTAAAAGGGTTGAAGAGACACAAGCATCTGGTTTATTGTTTGTATTTTAAATACACCAAAAAATTATCTCTCTGTTGGTTTGATTATATAAACGTGATGTTTTGTGCAAAATAAGAAATGAATTATTTGTTCTTTTAAATGTTCTGTGGAAGCTGAGCTGAAGCAGAGAGGAAATGCTGAACTGTGAGTTATCTGTTTCAGGATCATTGAGCCGGAGGCGTTGAAACAGGGAAATATGAGCTCTTTGGGATTCACCAGCAAAGAGCAAAGGAATCTGGGGCTGCTGGTTCACCTGATGACTACAAATCCCAAGATCCTCTACTCCCCCATTGGTTCCCAGGTGGACAAAGTGATTCAGAAGGCAAGTAGACAGCGCTGACATTAGTTTGTCTGAGCAGAGTTTTAGCCTTTTATCTGATTCAGTTAGCTTTGACATGCTAGGGACCAAATCAGGAGAGTATTTCATTGGCTGTTAACTTTGGTAGGATGCCTGTCTGCACGAAGGACCAGCTTTTCTGGTCTTATATCCAGCTGATGTAGCATAGAGTCCTGCGGGTCACCAACTTAGACATGCTAGTTGTTAGCCTCTCTGATGCTAACACACATACAGGACAGTAGACACCGGAATCCCCACCCAGGTGTAATCGATAGTTTCCTTCTCATTGACCGCAGCCTGATGCACAGTTATAAATACGGCTGGTTGTTGATCAGAACCACTGTGGGCTCCTAACCCACCACAAGTACTCCACGGGTGCATCAAATAGCAGCCCACTGCTTTCTAGTTAGTTCACTGATTTACTAAAGCTTTGTGTGTAAAAACATGGAAACTTGATAGCACACGCTAAACATGTTAGGTCTGCCCTTGATGAATATGCAATGTCTCTACCGGAATGCGCAAAATATTGGGAGGAGCAGACGCAAATAGACCAATGTGATTTAACGAACATGAAGCTGATAGCACTGGCTAATTTTGCGTCTATATTTAGCACTTTTGAGAGGTAGGTATTAACTGGCACAACTTTAGGCAGAAATGGTTGCAGCTATCGTTGCAAGGAGGAGGCTAGACCGCTCAAAGGAGATGGAAAGACCACATCTATTCTGATCGTGTAAATATATTTGGAATGCCAGAGGCAAAGATTATTGAAACATGGCTGTGTTGCTGGGTTGAATGCTATGTTACGCAGGATGAGCACCACCTTTACCCCACTTTCCATGCCAATTAATGACCTTTGTTGGCCCAGATAGAAATTTTGTGTTTGCAACCTTCCTTTTCTGTTTCTGAACTCTCCATGGCAACACCACAACACAGTCTAAATCCTCATTTGAATTCGGCTGTTTTCGCCAACATTATTAGTTGATCACCACAAATCATAAACAAACACACGCAATCTATGTGTGTGTGCACGCAATTTTGCGCTCTTTATAAGGGATCTTGGAAAATCAGGGCCCCTAGAGATGAGCCAAATTTCCCAATAATAAAGTAAAAATGATGCTAATGATTATTATTGTTAATATTATTATTATTACCGTATTTTCTGAACTATGAGTCACACTTTAGTTTGGCTGGCCCTGCAGCTTATAGTCAGGTGCAATTTATATATGTAAATTAAAATGTTTTTATATGTTAATTCATACTGGCTGACATGAACCAAGGAGTAAACATTACATACTAGTAGTAAACATACAGCTGCTCTAGGCTTGTGATGACCACAAGGTCCAACAAGCTTCAGATTTTACAAATGTAAATCATTTTGTATGAATGGATCCATATGAACATGAAGTCTATGTTGGCGCACATTTACAGACCATAATAAGAGTGTGAAATTGTTCTCAAGAAATGTGACACCTCAATGCAAATAATGTAACTTTGAAAAACGTCCCTGTAGTCCTTTTCGGTTCTACTGAGGCTTGTTTGACAGTGACGGTGAAGAGGTGACGGAGCAGAATAAAGCTTGTTACATACTCCACGAGAATACTGTTATTGTTCTCGAGGCCGTTTTAAAAAAAGTTTGCTTTGTCTGGTCATTTCATGCTCCACAAGAAGCTTTGTCCACAACAGGGTGGGGACAACCCACACGTCTGGCATGTTACAGCCTGTTGTTCTGTTTGCTATTGTGTAGTTGAATTACTTGCCTTTCCAGATTAAATGTTTGTCTTTGGTCTTAAATTTGTGAAATAGACTTCTAAATAAATGCAACTTATAGTCCAGTGCGACTTCTTTTTTCCATAACACATCTTATGATTGATGCAACTTATATTCCGAATTGATTTATAGTCCACGAAATACGTTAATTATTATTAAGGCTGTCATGATTAATCAGCTTTGCCTTTGCCTGAAATCTGCCCATTATTACTATATTCTGTTAACAGAAAGAGCAAACCAAAGCTTACTAGTATTAGGGTTTCTTCGCTTATTTACATTAGATGATCACTTTAGTTGTATTAGTCTGTTTAATATTACATAAAATCAACATGAAAGATTAATCTTGAGGTTGTCACGGCTCTGGGCTGGTGGGAGTTTTCAAGCAGCTGTAGCTTGGATCTATCTGTTGCCTCCTTGTAGAGCTGAGCTCAGTTGGTCGGCATCAACAGCAGAATTCTTACACAATCTAAAAGAAAAAGGATATTTGTTAGCTCTGTTTACGTCTTTCTCTTTTTCCCATAGGCAAATGAGACATTTGCTTTTGTTGGGAATGTGACACATTACACTCGGATTTGGTTAAACATCTCAGCCCAGCTCAGGAATTTCCTAGAGGAAGGCCGACTGCAAAGCCATCTGCTGTGGTTAGAACAGGTACGCTCGGATCTAAGCCCCCCTGTCACTTTACGGATGAAACGCTGAAGATGAGCCATTCGCTGGTCATCTTGTCCCTCTTGTTTCTCCACAGCTATCCTCAGAGCTTCAGCAGCATCCGGAGATGCTGAACAGCACAGACAGTGAGCTGATGCAGGGTCTGATAGAAGGAAACTACACGCTTCCTAACGCCTCCACCCTGCTGGAGCAGCTAGATACCATTGACAATGCTGCTTGTGGCTGGACACACTTCATGTCTAAGGTCAGCACAGCACAGGCCGATCTGTAAAATCATGTTAAAGATGTATAGTATGGTGTTAGAGATATCGTGTATTTTATTCAAAATATCCAGTATTGTGTTAGAAATCTTTAGTAACTTTCCAAATCTCGTTAACCCCCATTTTATTCAGATGTTGAAAATGAGACATTTTACCATTTCAAAGAAAATATCTCGTATTGAATTTCATGGCAGGAACACATCTGTAAAAAGTTGGAAGAGTGATGTTCTGTCATGAATCCATTTCGCTTCCAGGTCAGTGTGGACGTCTTCAAGGGCTTTCCTGACGAGGACAGCATCGTGAACTACACTCTGAACCAGGCCTACCATGACAATGTGTCAGTGTTTGCCAGTGAGTCACCCTGTATGCCCATCTGGGATCGCAGTACCTCAGAGACTAGCTACATGTGGAACGTTATGGGATCATTATCCTCTAATGAAACCCATAATGTGAAAGCATGAATTAAAAAGAAAATGTGTAATGTTGAATGGTGTTAGTTTTACTTGTACCTGCCCTACCAGTATGCCAGATGTACCAGAGTACAACCCGTGTCTTAATTCCATCACCTGCATTTGGTCAAGAATGCTGCTGCACATCCATTTAACTTCCCTTGAAAGTTATAAATGTTTGCGTCTTTTTTATTTCTTCCAGCGGTTTACCAGCTTCTCCACAGCTGTAAACCAGAGTCAGATGCTCTGAAAGCTCCAGGTCGCAGTTAAACCACAGATCAGGCTTTCTCATTGGCAGCTCTCAGACTCTGGAATAAGCATAAACTCAACACCCCCCACCGTGTTCCTTTAGGTGGGGGTTTAACTCTGCTCAGTTTGAGTCCGTAGAGTCTTTCTGAACTCTTTAGTGAGTTTGACTGGATTTGTTTCAGTGATTGGTAGTTCTTGTTTTTAAGTGAACTTGTTATCTCCGTCAAGGCAGAAGTCCTATATTCGGGAGCGCTGGTCTGTCTGCCTGCTGGCAACATAATAACAAGGTTATGGACGGATTTGGATTAAACTTTTAAGAATTCTCAGAAATGGAATTAGAACGAGTGATTAGAGAGAGGTGATCTCGATCTGTTTGGTTATTTGTAGTTAAATGTGGTAAATAAATAAAATTCCAATAAAATAAAAGGTCGCAGGGTGTTTGGTTAATGTAGCTCAAGGGTTGCTAGTTCGATCCTCGCCTGGAGAGCCCGTGTCGAGGTGTCCCTGAGCAAGACACCGAACCCCTAATTGCTCCTGATGGGTCGTGGTGAGCGCCTTAAATAGCAGCTCCCGCCGTCAGTGTGAATGCGATGTACATTGTAAAGCACTAACAAACTACAGACATTTACCAAATGTTTTGCTACAACTTAAAACCACTTTTGAAAAGTTTTAAATGGTTTATTGAAATTTATTTCGGTCCTGCTTTCTGCCACTCACCAGGCCAACAATTTAAATAAGAATTTGTTCTTAATGTTTTGCCTGGTAAAAATAAAGGATAAGTAAATTAAATGAAAAATTCTTTGCGATTTCCCCCTGGGATAAAAAATGTTGCAATAGGGTTTTTCTTTTTCTTCCTTGTTGCGGAAGGTGATGCCGGCTGGCAGGAATGACCTCTTGCACCTTTCTGTCTTGCAATGGTCGTGATGAAGTCTCTCACTGTGTTGTCTAGAGGATACAAATAATCTTCTTTTAAAAAGGACAGTTGAGAACCAACCTGGTGCCGGTCGTACCTGGTCTACCTGGTAGTGTACCTGGTGGTACCTGCTGTACCTGATTATTACTCATGCTGTGTATGTACTTCTTTTTCTCAGGTGTGATTTTCCAGACGAATAGAGATGGATCTTTGCCGCCTCATGTTCTGTATAAAATCAGACAGAACTCGAGCTTCACAGAGAAGACTAACGAGATAAGACGGGCCTACTGGCGACCGGGACCCAACACTGGTGGCAAATTCTACTTCCTCTATGGTTTTGTTTGGATCCAAGGTAAGTGAAACATAAACTGAAAAATACTTAATTAATGTAATACTATTTAAATATTATTTCATAGGAAAACTGTTAGGAGAACTGGACGTGCTGTAAAACCCCAGACTCAGGTGAACAGGATGGATGGCAGAGCATTGCTCAGTGTCTCTTACAGAGAAAAAGGATTTATTCTGATGAAGTGCTTACCTCTGTGCAATGTGAACCTAGAGCACTGTGAGGATGCGGGCTGCAGCAAAAGCACTTTGTCACGACAAGTCATGTTTTATTCAGGAAGCAGGAACACTGCTCATCTGATAGAAAGTTGATCCACTATTATGCATCAGTCCATCCTTTCAGGACTTGATCTCAGAAACTGCACCAGAGACAGCAAGAGAAGGCACAACTGACTTTTCTTATCTCTTACTACTTTAATCTGATGGCAGCAACACATCTTCTTTAAAAGTTAGAACAGGGACAACAAAAGGCTGGAAAAGTAGCAACTGGAGGAGCATTTGACAACTCATCAGGTTAGCTAACATGGCAAGGTAAGCATGTCAGAGGGGCAGAGTCTATCAGATATAAAGATGGATCCATCTCAACAGCATGGCTTCACAGGAGAAGGGTTTGGATGCTGAACTGGCCTGCCTGCAGTCCAGGCCTTTCACCAAAAGAAAACATTTGGAGCATCATGAAAGCAAAATTTCAGCAACCAGGGTCCAGGACTGTTGAGCCGCTAGAATCCTGCATCAGACCAGAATGGGACAACATTTCTCTTTGAAATCACAAAGTGGAATAATCTTTTGAGTCATGCAAAGACAGACTGGATCAGCTCATACAGTATGTACAGTTCTTTGAGGACTCTGCTGTTAAGACCAAAGATGTCAAAATATTCCCCAAAAACAGTCCCTGGCCGTGCGAAGATTTGAGGACACGTCTTAATGACAGAAAGATAGCATTTGTTAGGGGATGATACTGTAAGAGTTAAAGACACTCAGGACTTAATGTACCAACATACCCGGGACCGCCACAAACCTACTGACTGAGGAGCAGGTTGGCAACTTCCTCTCTCAGATCCAGCTTCGCAAAGCACCAGGACCGGATGGACCGTATTCCCAAAACACGCTTCTCCCAGCTAAAGACTGCTTTAAGAAGACTTTCAAGTGTCCCTGGATACCTGTACTGTGCCAAATACAGTGATGGACGAAGGCTGTGTGAAATATTGCATGAATCCCCCTACTGGGTCATGTAGTTGTAGTAATGTAGTTAGTGTACAGTGAGATGAATATCTGTGTGTCAGAATGTGTTTCTGTGCTTATTGAGTCGTTGATATATTTACTGATGTGTCTTGCACAGTGTGTTTTAGTGTGTATTGTATTTACCTATTGTTGCTGACGAGACCAAATAAAGTACTTCTGTTTTACTGAATGTTTACACATCAGTTACTGTGTGTTCATATGATGGATGCGTGTTAGATACGTTTCTGCTCTGATCTGCGTCTCTTTCTTTCAGACATGATAGAGAGAGCCATCATCAACACATTTGTGGGCCACGATGTTGTGGAGCCTGGTAACTACGTTCAGATGTTTCCTTACCCGTGTTATACCAGAGACGAGTAAGAAGATTGGCTTCCTTCATGGGTTTCTGAAGATTTCATACCTTTTAATTGCCGCATGGTCTGTGCCCAACATCCTGTGTTTTTTCCTTCCAGTTTCCTGTTTGTTATTGAGCATATGATGCCTCTCTGCATGGTGATATCCTGGGTTTATTCAGTCGCCATGATGATTCAGCACATCGTGGCTGAGAAGGAGCACCGCCTCAAGGAGGTCAGACTGTTAATTCCATCTGTTGTCATGTTCGGCTCATCACTGAACTAAGTTTGGAGTTTTTAACTAATGGGATTACTTTTATTTTAAATCGTTCTTAAATCAGACTCAAAAGAACTAAACTGATTTTCTAGAAGTTGTTTTTGTTTTTATATTTTTATTCCATTGCTGAAGAAATTACAGCAACGCTGCAAAAATTAAGAAATAAAGGAAAAACTAATTACTGGTTTATTTTCTTACACTTGTGTTACTGGCTGATTGAGTAGATGTACCCGGACTTTTCTCTCGAAGGCCTCCTTACCGCCAAGCCTTGTGCTTATCCACACAGAATCATTTTTTGCATCCTTTTCCATAACAGTCTGTCTAATTTAACAATGTGTACAATAAAAACCTGGCGAGCCTTCTGACCTTCAGACAAGGAATCTTGTTATCTTCAGGTGTTTTCATCCTCAGCTTGTCTCAGAGTCCCAGATGTGCTGTCGCTGGTTGGGTTTGCAGGACAGCTGCATCTCTGAAGACAGTGATTCCCAAACTTTTTCTGCAGGATCTGAACAAAAGAATAATTCGATTTTTAGAATCAGAATCGGGTTTTTTGCCTAGTAGGTTTACACTTACAAGGAATTTGTTTTGGTGCGATGGTGCCAACAAGAGCAGATGTATACAAAAAGAAAAAAAAAAATAAATAAAACTACTAAATAAGAAATTACCAACAATAATAAAAAGAAAATCTGTGCATATGAGTGCATGTAAATGTAAGTGCAATCTGAACTGAGGATCTTCGACGTTCAGATTGTGGCAGCATTTATACAACGTTAATATGGGGGGGGGGGTATGGTTGAACCGGTTTCAGAGTCATGTGGGGGTCCCGGGCCATGTTTGTTCCTGATGGACCGCAGCCTCTTGCCAAAGGGAAGCATCTCTACGAGCTTGTGACCGGGGTGGGTAGGGCCAGCCACAATCTTTCCTGCACGCTTCAAGGATCTGGTGGTTAACAAGTCCTCGAGGGAAGGCAGATTGCAGCCAATCACCTTCTATGCAGAGCAAATTATACGCTGCAGTCTGCTCGTGTCCTTGGCAGTGGCAGCAGCGTACCAGATGGTGATGGAGGAGGTGAGGATAGACTCAATGATGGAGGTGTAGAAGTGCACCATCATTGTCTTTGGCAGGTTGAACTTTTTCAGCTGCTGCAGGAAGTACATCCTCTGCTGGGCTTTCTTGGTGAGAGAGCCGATGTTCAGGACTTGAGGTCCTGGCTGGTGGTGGTGGCCCGGAAGCGGAAGGACTCCACAGTGCTGAATGAAGAGTCACACAGGATGATGGGGCAGGTGGAGCAGCGTTCTTCCTGAAGTCCATAACCAACTCCACTGTCTTAAGAGCATTGAGCTCCAGGTTTTTCTGATTGCATCAAGACACCAGATGGTCAGTCTCCCACCTGTAAGCGGACTCATCTCCACCAGAGATGAGTCTAATGAGGGCGGTGTCGTCTGCAAACTTCAGGAGCTTGGCAGATTGATTACTGGAGGTGCAGCTGTTGGTGTACAGGGAGAAGAGAAAGGAGAACCGATGCTGAAAGTGCCAGAGTCAGAGACATGCATTCCCAGCTTCACATGCTGCTTCCTGTCTGACAGGAAGTCTATGATCCACCTGCAAGTGGAGTCAGGTACGTTCAGCTGAGAGAGCTTGTCCTGCAGCCGGGATGATGGTGTTGAAGGCAGAGCGAAAATCCACAAACAGGATCCTTGCATAGGTTCCTGGGAGTCTAGGTGCTTAAAAATGAAGCGGAGCGCCTTGTTCACAGCGTCGTCCACAGACCTGTTGGCTCTGTAGGTGAACTGCATTGGGTCCAGAAGGGGTGATGGCTTTCAGGTGGGACAGCACAAGGCGCTCAAATGACTTTATTACCACAGAGGTCAAGGCGACGGCTTCTGTAGTCATTAAGTCCTGTGGACCTTGGCTTTATATTTTTTTCTGTGTTTAGTTCATGTTAAAGATCAGTTAAAATGTTTTTTAATGTTGACATTTTAAAGGAGCAAGGTTAGACAAAGATGTTAATTTAAAGCTGTGATTCTAAAACTTTTCCAAACATGCTCCCCCTTTGGAGGAAAAACTATTCCCTGGCTCCAGCTGCAAGGCTCTCTGACTCACAGCTGAAGTCCTGCAACGGACTGGGTACCTGCAGGTGGCCTGTAAAAATTATTGCTTCACAGTTTAGAAAAATAAAAATGATAAAAAAATAGTTTATTTTTCCTTCACTATACTAAATAACTGTGTTGTGGATATTTAAAGTGTGTCATGCGCTGGGGTTACCTTTATTTGATCCTTTTTTTTAGCTTGTTTTTCCATGGTATGGGTTGAAATAATTGGACCCATGCAGGACTCTGCTCACAGATGGAGGTTTATTACATTCAGATTTCCAAATATGTGGTTGCGATGGGCCAGTTTAACATTATACATAATCTCCTCTAGTTCAGGGCTAATATGTGTTTGTATTTAGCTGCAGGCTAAACAGACAAGCTAACCACGCAGCTCTATTTCAGGAAGACTTTGTTTTTGAGCGGTTCTGTGGTTTCTCAGTAAACCCTTTTTCACCTGCAGGTGATGAAGATGATGGGTTTGAACAATGCAGTCCACTGGGTGGCGTGGTTCATCACCGGCTTTGTCCAGCTGTCCATCTCTGTCACTGCTCTCACAGCCATTTTGAAATACGGTCGAGTGTTGCTGCACAGCGACCCTGTGATCATCTGGCTCTTCTTAACCATCTATGCTGTGGCTACCATCATGTTCTGGTGGGTGGTCCTCATTCTGACAACACCGCCACGTTTCCCTCATTTTTCCACGTTAGCAGCTAACGGGAAAATCCTCTGCACACATAATCATTCAACAAACACGAAGCTTAGGTCACCAGCTTGTATTTGTTAAACATTCTTTCAGGGTATTTGCAGACACAGTTTTCTCATGGTTGATATAAAAGTGTAAATGCATAAAGTCCTTGTAATGCTTCCATCTCTGTTTTCCAGTTTCTTGGTGTCAGTGATCTATTCTAAAGCAAAACTGGCCTCAGCCTGCGGAGGAATCATCTACTTTCTCAGCTATGTGCCCTACATGTATGTAGCCATTAGAGAGGAGGTGGCCCATGATAAGATCACTGCCTTTGAAAAGTGCATCGCTGTAAGCTCTTTTCCATTTCATTCTATCTGCGTTTGGGGTTATTTAATAAATTCTGCCTGTGGTGCCACTGAAAAGTTTTGTTCGATAATTCCGGTGATAAAACCTTCTTGTTTGTCCCCCTTTTGTCCAGTCTCTCATGTCCACAACAGCCTTCGGCCTTGGCTCCAAGTACTTTGCGCTGTATGAGGTTGCAGGTGTGGGCATCCAGTGGCGGACCATCAGCCAGTCACCCGTAGAAGGTGATGACTTTAACCTGGGGCTCTCCATGATGATGCTCATCATCGATGCTGGAGTGTATGGTGTGCTTACCTGGTACATTGAGGCTGTTCATCCAGGTGAGAAGTCACATCTTATCAGTCCAAACATCCTGTTCCCAGTTTCTAAGTTTTGTTATCATTCTGATTAAACAGAGGAGTGTTTTTTTAGGGATGTATGGACTACCACGCCCATGGTACTTCCCTCTGCAGAGGTCGTACTGGTCAGGCAGTGGGCGGGTGGAGACTTGGGACTGGCCATGGTGTGGAGGAGGGGCTTCCAGGCTTAGTGTGATGGAAGAGGATCAGGCATGTGCCATGGACCAGCGGAGATCCGGTACAGAAAAATGCTCATTATCTGCTTCTCTACAAGATGTTCATGATCTAACGATACAAGATGTTAGAAATGGTTGGAGCAGGTTAAAGACAGGAATAAGCTGCTAGCTTACAACTTAACCAGCATAGCTTTGAAAAAGGGAAAAAGGTTGGTCATTAATGACAATAAATAGATCCAGACCATTAAAATCAACAGAAAAATCCTGTTTGGAAACTATCACTGAAGATAATTATCACAACACTTTCTGTTTCTTTAAGAGGAAATATTTCTTTGTCCTACAATTCAGGTATGTCATAATGCTTAATTTTAAAAACAGATTCACCATATGTTAACATGAAACAGCATATATTCAGCTACCTATTTTAAAGATGGAGGCAGAAATTTTACAACCTGGTCAAATAAACCAAGAGCTGTCTCCATGGAGACACAATGAAAGATGAAATGAATATGCAGTGTGTCTAAGTATTTCAGTGGACTCGTATTCATCCATCCATCCATTATCTGCCGCTTATCCGGAGTCGGGTCGCGGGGGCAGCTGCCTAAGCAGGGAAACCCAG
>JBAMHW010000012.1:31898710-31910635 GCA_037177495.1 Rhadinocentrus ornatus | reverse complement strand
AGCCGCCCAGCTCACACTGCACCCGACCCCTATGGCCCCTCCTGCAGGTGGTGAGCCCACGGGAGGGGAAGCCCATGACATCCTTTCGGGCTGAGCTCGACTGGGCCCCATGGGAAGAGGCCCGGCCACCAAGAGTCCAGGGAGTGGACACATATTCACGTATATTCATATCTGATCCACACCAATAAACTTTCCTTCCATAGGAAATAGATTTTTACCTGTGTTCTGTCCTTTCTGGAAAGTTTGGAAGTATGGTTCCTGGTAGTTTGACTTTTTGAATCTGTAGGGCAGAGTGTGGCGGAAAGGTCCTTTTTTACCAGGAAGAACAACCTCCATCAGAACAACAGGTCTCCATGTTGATGCGCATCATCGATGCTGGAGTGTACAATGTGCAATAAGGAAAACCTCCATCAGAAGCAGAAAGGACGGCCATCTGCCTGGACCGGTTGAGGGTGAAGAGGACAGGAAAGAGGAATCAACATGCAGCATAACTCAAGCAAGGATACCTGCTGAGAAAGAAGAGAAACACAAATAAATGACAACAACAACATTAGACATTTCTACATGGAGAGTAAAGAAAGCAGAGAGAAGCCCAGTGCATCATGGGACATCCCCCAGCAGCCTAGGCCCAGAAATAAAGGGATGGATCAGGGTCACTAAGCCAGATCTTATATAAGATTCATCAGGAAGGGAAGTTTGAAGATGATCTGAAAGGTACAGAGGGCTCTGCTTCCCGAAGCCGAACTGGGAGCCGGTTCCACAGAAAGATGTCCGGTAACTGAAGGTTCTGCTTCTTGTTCTACTTTTAGAACCTCTAGGAAGCACCAGTAAACCTGCAGTCTGAGAGTGAAGCTGTGATAGGAAAATCTGTTACTCATCAATAATCCGGAATAACAGTCATCCAACCTGGAAGGTACAAATCCGTAGAGCTCCTTAATGAGAAAACATCAGAGTGGCATCAAATTTTATTCAGCGCAGATCGTATCGTCATGGCAACTTTCAGCAGTGCAAAGACAACCTCAGTCTGTAAGTTAAAAGGAGAAAATTCAGTCATCCAGGTCTTTGTCTTTAAGACCTCTTTGTACTCTGACCAGCTGATGCTTCATCAGACTTCATGGAGAAGTGTGTAATGATGTGTAATGATGTTGCCTAAAGGAAGAAAAACTGAGGAAATCCATGGCTTATTCTGATCCACACAAAATAAAGTACTTAACTATACTTTTACAGCAAGGATTGTCGCCAGGGTGCTACCTCCCTGACCTGGACGGGTGGTCAAGAAAGCAAAAAAGATCAGTAATAAGTTGGACCACCGTCTGTGTGAACGCTTCCTTTTAAAGTTTTTGTCCTTTTATCTTTTTTATAGAGAAACTGCAAGCAAAATTGCCCGCCAGAAATTAATGAAGTTGTTAAAATTAAATTTTACCTTCAAAGAAACTGTTGTTCCTGCGTTGTACCTCTGGTCACTGTCTTGTAACGTAATTTAAACAGTTTATAAGGTGCAGACCGCAAGGGTTTTAAATAAGTGTCCACTGTTAACAGCACAGCAACTTTACCTTTGAAGGTATTACCCCGGCATTAATCCTTTGCTACTGTAAAGGCTCATTTCTGCACCTTCTGGTTCCAACTATTTCAGACAGCAGTGTCCTCATGTGTCTTTTAAGTTGCCATGGTTATTTGGCAATGCATTCCCCAGAGGGCATTGCAAAGTTCAGAGTTTTTCTTATTGTTCCAACGTATGTTTCAGAAAACAGTAAATATGGCGATGGTTTAGGAAAGGGCTACGCAATCCAACAGGTTTTCCATGTATCCCTGTTCCCACAAAACTAACTCAAATTAATGAGTCATTGTGCAGAACCTGATAGGCCATTAGATCCATTTAATTAGATCCAGGTGTGCTGAAGCAGACATTCATTGAAAACCTGCCGGATTGCGACCCTCTTATGACAGAGTTGAGTAGTCCTGGTTTACAAATCATGATAATGCTCATTCTGGAAGAACAAAATAACAAGAGTAGGGCTAACTAATGACTATTCTGATAGTCGATTAGTCACCAGCTATTAACACGACTAGTCGACCAATCGGATTATGTATCTTATAATTATTGAATGGATCTTATTTCACTTTCACCTTTGAAATCTTGCATGAGGTTGTTATGTAAGTCCGACGTGCCTCCTCTTTAAATGTTCGAGCATTGCGGACGTACTTACGTAGTACACAACGTCTGATTTAAAAATCTCACATGTATTTAATTTATTATTCCAGACTTTCGATGTCCTCTGGCCGGCTGCCATATTTTTTCCCTGGGGGACGTGAAACTCAGCAGAGAAAGACGATATCTCACTCTGTAGGTTTTTATTTTGGCCGACAATAGTCTATTTTTATTGTCGACTAATGGTTGCAGCCCTAAAGAAGAGGCAGTGCTGTGGACGCTGGCGGTCTGTGAGGCCATTAGATACGGCATGGCTTCTTCTTTGTTCCTGTCACTGGTCACTGCTCAGCACTGCCCCGTGGTTTCTGGTTGGTACTGATCCGTTTGCTATGTTGGGCTATGCATCCCTAAGTTCTTCAAAAACAGACTAGACTGTGCACGAAAAGTATGCGGAAGATGGAAAAAAGACTGTATCCGTGTGTAGTGTAGTGCATAAATGAGTGTGTCTCCAATCGTTATAAAATGCTGTATCATATAATGTGCTCTAGCGGCTCCTAGACATGTAGCACGTAACCAGCCTTCTTTATCAATAATTTTAGGTTTCATTAATTTTTCCTATAAAAAAAATAACCCCAAAAAATATTAAGATGTAGAAAAATGTTTAGAATGAGTGATGGAAAAGTATTTATCTTTTTTCTCAGAGGTTTTTTGTTCATGTTTCATGTTTTTTTCATCATATTTATGTAAACTACTGGTTTCTCTCTGTCTCCATAACTCCAGAGGAAATGCGAGGCATCGAGGAGGAGCCAAGCCACTTGCCTCTGGTGGTTTGTATCGACAAACTAACAAAAGTGTACAAGAACGGCAGCAAACTGGCTCTCAATAAGCTGAGCTTAAACCTCCACGAGAACCAGGTGGTCTCCTTCCTGGGACACAACGGTGCTGGAAAGACCACAACCATGTAAGGAGAACATGAAAGATGCTGAAAATCAACACAGTAAATAAAGTTTCCTTCCAAACATCATGTAAATTTCTGTTCATGCCATAGAGATCTGATAATTACTGCTGAGTTTTACTGTAAATATTAATCTGACAGTCACATGAGTCATTTCCTGTGTGAGACGGTGGAAACAGCTTCCGGTAGATCTGGAAAATAAAGTTGCCCAGGGCACTGTTTAGGCATCATCACCGGTCCCGTGCTAATTATTAAAAAAAAAGCAACTAGTTACAATTACTAGTTACTTCATTCAAAAAGTAACCGTTACTTTATTGATTATTTACACCAGAAAGTAATGCATTACTATTAAAGTTAAGTTTTTAGTTACTTTTGTAAAGTAACATTCTTTAAGAAAAGGTCCATTATTATCCTTATGAATTAATTAGTTTTGTACAAAATGTAAAATAAATTTAAACAGAAAGTAACTTTTCAACAATCATTTTTTTAGTCAGGCCAGCAGATTATTTAAAATAAATAAATATAAAATGTTGGCTAATATAACAGCTGCTTGAAATGAAATCTATGCACCATGTTAATCCCTCCAATGCACAGTGCATCTTTCTCCTCTTTGTTTTATATTTTTTAATTACATATTTCCTTCTTATTCGTGGGCATTGTCTCTGTCTGCCAAGTAAGGTTGTGCGCATGTGTGTGGGTGGCCCATTCAGATGCCCACGGTAACCAAGGAAACGGGGCTGTAGACATAGGTGTAGACTAGTTCCTGAAAAAAATGACTGCTGTGTTCACGTTTTCCGTTCCGCATCCAGGGGTTATTGCTTTGTGGACAGCTGTGAGAGAAACAGGAGGGCCTCACAAAGGGAGCAGGGGACGCCTCAACCCGCAACCAGAAAAACAAGCCCAACAAGTGGACTTTGCAACACTGTCCGTGTCCTGTGCATCACCGCTGTAAACAGGAAGAAGCTCACAGCTGCTGGCCGAAATGTGTTAGTTTAGCTAGTAACCGAGTACCGCAGGGTAACGGTAACTAGCGTGTTACTACCAAACGCTAGTCATCACCACAACCATCACACTCACCACAAACACTGCACAGGGCACGATGTGGACATTTACATGGTGGGTTGGCAGTATATAACCATCACCACCATGATCATTACCATCATCACTGTCCACACCACCACAATCATCAAGGCAAGGCAAATTTATTTGTATAGCACATTTCATGTACAATTGGATTAGATTACTCTGATCCAGGATTACCAAATCCGGACAAAAAGTGCTCTAAATGGGACTATATATTACTATAAAAGATATATGAAGAATAACATGTAGACTATCATTAGGTCACTGAAGGATTCTATTTGAAAAGAGATTTTTGCAACAAATGCTGAATATCCAACAGATAAAAGTTCATTTAAACTCTTTATTCCTGATGACAGGAGCATTGTGAAGTAGATGGATCTCAAGTCTGGCTTTAGGTTGCTGTAGACAAATCTGCACTTCTGCTCTTTCAGTTTCTCGTGTAAGAAACAACTTGTAGGCGTCATCGTCATGTCTGGTTGGTAAAGAGTTCTATGAGCCTCTTTTCTGAGGTCCTGTTGCCATGACAACTGGCTCTCCCAGTGTGGATCAAGCTTATTCCTCTATCTGATTAGTCTTTGTCATGGCTGAACAAACCAATTGCAAATTAAAACTGAATGTGTAAATGAGCATGACATGATACTATATATTATTAGACCAGTTTTAAGTGCATTTTAATACATTTTGCTTGTGGAAAAAACACTGAATCCACCCTTCTTCTGGGATCAGAATAATCCACCTTTTTTGGATCAAATGTATCCAAATGCTACCGAAGATTTTTAACACAAACTCTTGGTTTGATCCAGATAAAATCCTAGATTGGAATTACGTAATCCATTTACAGAATCATTTTTTCTTTTGAACAACCTGTTTTTAAGACTTGATCCAATTCGGATAACTTTTATCCAGATTAAATCTTTTGAACAACCGACCCAGATCCAGAATATCAACATGACATCTACCATGATGTCGTCTAATTTTTTAACTTAATTAATTTATTTCCCCAATGCTGGGTATTATCTGATGAGTTAGAAGCTGTAACGGTAAATATCCCAATAGTAAAGAATCCTTAAAAAGAATTCCAGTGATCCAGATCACCCCCAAAATGTTATCACTTGTTCCTTATTTCTTTATTCCTGAAAATTTAATCAAAATCCGTCCATAACTTTTTAGGTTATGTTTAAAGGTTATGTTTGACGTTTTCTATTTGAAATACAAGCCCAAAGTAATCCTACATGCTAATCAGTTTTATGTAAATGTAATGTATTTATTTTACATGTTTTATTATGTTTTTAAATTTATTTTATGTCTTTTTAAATGTTTAATGTGTTCTTACTGTGCAGCCCTTTGTTCAGTACTTGCTGTTTTTAAAGTGCTTGATAAATAAAGTTGGCTTGGCTCATGCTGCGTTGGCGCGGTGTCAGAAGTACCCCCTCTAGGAATGTTGGCAGTTCCAGTGTTCAAAAATTCCTGGATCCAGGCGGTGATCTGGATCACCCACAAAATCTAATCAGCTCCTTATTTCATTTTGGAGATTTCCTGCTATTTTCATTGAAATCCGTCCATAACATTTTGAGTTACGTTGCTAAAAAACAAACATACACACAGACAAATTTACACCACCGAACACATAATATCACCATCATCCCCATAACTTCCTGACGGGTGTTGTCTCCATATCTGGTTAACTGAGGATGCTTCTGAATGACCATGAACAGAACCAGCAGGTGCGGTAGAACATGTGGGATTCATCATCAGCTGATTACTGACTATGTTTGAATACAGATTTTTTTGACATTTTAGATTTCAGATTTAGATTTCGTAGGATGGGATGCAGGACAGTTTCTGCAAACGGCTGATAAATGAGGGAACTAGTTCATGAAAATTTAGAGCGGCGTTTTCTTGGGTTGAGTTTTTATACAGTTAACTTATATTTTCTTTAAATGGATGCTGTTGCTGATCCAGGCAATTGTTTCTCCATTGTAACTGTTATTAACCGCCTACACCGTTTCTTTCATAGGTCCATCCTGACAGGCTTGTTTCCACCTACGTCTGGCTCGGCCATCATTTATGGCCATGACATACGCACTGAGATGGAGCGGATTCGTCAGAACATGGGAATGTGTCCTCAGCATAACGTCCTGTTTGACAAGCTGAGCGTAGAGGAACACCTCTGGTTCTACTCTAGACTCAAAGGCATGGCTGAAGAAGACATACGCAAGGAGATGGGCAAGTGAGTTGTCCTCTGCTGCATTTAAAGTTTAGTTTATCCATTTCCTGTTGGAATCAGGAGCTCTTAAAATGAACAATCCTGAGAGATGAGATGGAGGAATGAGCACTTCTCTTTGTGTGCAGAATGATTGTTGACCTGGAATTATCTAACAAGCGTCATAGCCTGGTAGAGACATTGTCGGGGGGGATGAAGAGGAAGCTGTCTGTGGCCATCGCCTTTGTTGGCGGTTCCAGAGCCGTGATTCTGGACGAGCCCACAGCAGGGGTGGACCCCTACGCCCGCCGGGCTATTTGGGACCTCATCCTCAAGTACAAACAGGGTGAGTAATCCCAGAGAACCAAGGGGACATCCTCGTGCTTAAATCCATCTCTGGAGTTTTTGATGTGCCTCATGGATGATGGAGACCTTCACAGCAAAGACCTGCTGCTGTTCCTGCTTTGTAGTTCACATCATACCTTCACTCAAGCGTCCTTCTCTTGTTTATCTGCATCATATCATTAGCTTTTTTAAGCCATCTGAGCCTCATTACTGGTTCTTTTGGTAATGTAATGTCATCAAACTGCTTTAACCCTTAAAACTCTGATGGATCTCCGGCGCCCCAGAGGGCTATCGCTTGTATTCTCAACTATTTCTCAGAAACGGTAGTGTGTAAGCCTGTGGGATAGAACAAGCTGCCTTTCAGAGATAACCAGCCTGTGTTTGTGTGTATATCCGTCTCAGGCCGGACGATCCTGCTGTCCACCCACCACATGGATGAAGCAGACCTTCTGGGAGATCGCATCGCCATCATCTCACACGGGAAGCTTAAGTGCTGCGGCTCGCCGCTCTTTTTAAAGAGCACCTATGGAGACGGATACAAACTAACACTGGTGAAAAAACAGCTGGAAGGCCAAGGTGACGTGACTTCATTTATACTCCAGGTTTTCCATGTCTTAAGCTGAGTCCTTCAGTTTTCATTGATGTAACTGATTTTTAATCAAGGATCCAACATTAAAAGATGAACAAACTATGTTTTACCTTGAAGTTTGTACTATAATTTACTGGTCAAGCAGCAGATGAGTTGATGTTAATCAGCTTTATAAAATCGTTTCAGGCCAGGGCAGCCAACTGCAGTCTCCTTCGTCCGTTTCTCCGTCCTCATCTTTATCGCCTTGCTCAGAAGCTCGGGTCACCCAGTTTATTCAGCAGTTTGTGGCGTCCTGTCTGCTGGTATCAGACTCCAACACCGAGCTGTCTTACATCCTGCCCTCTGAGGCCGTCAAGAAAGGCTGCTTTGAGAGGTTGTTCCAGGTACAGTGATGCCGTCCTGCCTCAGACGTGTAGCTCTGCTGCCCGTCTAAACTTTGGTGGAAATATCTCAAAATCAGATTCTACACAGTTTATTGTAAAATGAAGGAAAGGTGCTGCCACGACAGGATTTACATTAAAATGAAAACTTACTAAACTCTGATGGACTGACTGGCTAATGGCTAATATCATGATATTTTTCCTTTATTACAAGACATGATATATACCTTTTAAAATCTCCTCTAAAACACTGTAAATGTTGAATTCAACATCATCATACTTAAAAGAAACACCTGTAGGGTTTAAGGAAACTTTGTTAAAAAGTAAAAATCTCAATAAAGTTAAATTTAGAAAACTTAAAGAAAAAAGAACAAGAAGAAAAAGAAAAGTAAAAAAAAAAAAAGAAAAAAGTTTGAACCAGGGACCTTTACTTATAAGCTTCTAACAAAAACCAGTGTTTCCCCCTCCCATTATATTAGGGAGGCAACTGGAAAACCACACCACAACCCCTAATTTTCTATATCTCCAAAGCACATCTGAAGTCATTTAAAGTTCCCTTTTTAGAGCAGGTTTATATAAAAACTAAACAACCTGATGATATTTAGCTAATTTACGCGACATGTTAATACATCATGTCATGCTCCTACAAGCTGCGAACACTTCCACCAGCAGAACGCAATGCCGTACGTCGGTTATCACTAAGTCAGTAATGATCTCATGTCATTGAATCTCCTCTGGTGTTGATGCTTTCAGGCTTTAGAGCAAAGCTTAAACAGCCTGGCTCTAACCAGCTTCGGAGTGATGGATACCACCTTGGAGGAGGTCTTCCTCAAAGTGTCTGAGGAGGACCAGTCTCTAGAGAACAGTGATGCTGGTGAGACTATGCCCCTCCATTGTTTGTCTCCAGTGTCACTTCTAAGATTTTACTGTGCGCATATCCAGGCTGTGATGATAATCCTCTCTCGGTCTCTCCTTGTCTGTTCCTTGGCAGACATGAAGGGTTCCCCGGGGGGTAGCTCAGTGGGAAAATCATCAGTGGGTTCAGGAGCCCAGGTGGGACCTCAAGCTGAGTCTGGGTCCACGGTGCAGAAGCCAGAGGTGGAGCTGAGCAACCTGGTTCTTTGCTCCAAGCTGAGCCAGAGCCAGTCCTCCCTGAAATCCTCCTCATCTGTGGGCTCAGTCAGGGGAGATGAAGGAGGTCTTTATGCAGACTTCTACGGAGACTACTGTCCTCTGTTTGACATCGACCAGGAGTCTGACTCGGCCAGCTTGAGAGGTAGGAGCACAGCCTGACTCAGGTTTTTCTAAGGATGTATGGCTATGTCATCAGAAGAAGGATCTTTTGGATTAAACCAGTAAAACTAAATAGATGGTAATGTGGTTGTATGTAAACTGGCAGGCATTCAGCAGGTCTCCCATTTCATTATTTCACTTTCTTTGTGTCCCTTTCACCCCCAGGGAATGCAGAGAACATCCCACCCCCAGAGACAGAAGCACTGGAGGGGCAGGGCAGCGTCAAGTTGCAGGGTTGGTGGCTGAAATTAAGTCAGTTTCATGGACTCATTGTGAAGAGGTTCCACTGTGCTAAGAGGAACACCAAAGGTCTTTTCTCCCAGATCCTCCTGCCTGCCTTCTTCGTCTGCGTTGCCATGACTGTCGCTTTATCAGTACCCGAGATCGGTGAGCTGGTTTGTGTTGAGTCTTCTTCTTATTCAGCAGAGGTTTATGTCGATGTTAGTGCTGGGTAACGATTACATTTTTAAATGGCGATTAATTGCATGAAATATTACAATTAATCGCATAGTTTAGCGCAAAATGTGCAAAAGTTTTGTTTTTCTTTATTTTAAAACCTAAAAATAGAAATAAAATGTTGTTCTTCAAAAATGACAAAAGATTTTTTTATAGTTACGGAAGATGATTAGGGCCACTGAGGAAAAAAATAGAATTATGAGGAAAAGATTAAAGTCAGAATTCTGAGATTAAAGTCAGAAAGTCAGCAGTGAATGCTGAAGCCACATTAAGAAGCCAATGAGAAGAAAACCACTCCAGGGAAGCATCCTGGTCCAGGGAAGCATCAGATCATAATTACAAGCTGAATCATTATTTAGTTCCGGTGTATTCATGTTTCAGCAAAACATGTTAAACATGGAGTGCATGATGGAATCTGTGGATAGGACAGAGAAAGGACAGCAGACGGTCATCAAACACCTTAGACCACCACCGTCCTTTCATACATTAAGTATTACTCTTGTTTATGAATGAGACACTAACTGGTGCGCGGTGGTTCCTTTGGTCTTGTTTTACAGGAGATTTACCACCACTAATCTTATCTCCATCTCAGTATCATAACTACACCCAACCGAGAGGCAACTTCATCCCTTACGCCAATGAAGACAGGCCCCAGTACAGGTAACATTACTTTTCATTTCATTTTTTTTCCTAGTAAGTGTTTTTTGTCTTGTTTTTTATCTTTTTATTTTTAACTCTTTCTATTGGCGTAGCCAGAAGAAAAAAATAAAGTCACTATCTGGATGTTACTTTGTCCTTGGGTCCTTGGTAAAGACACCTTCACCAAGTATGAATGTGGAGTGAATGAATGATGGATTCACTGCAAAGTGCTTTGGGTGCCATGAAAAGCGATAGAGAAATTGGATCCATTGTTCTTACTATCAACTAAGCATCTGGAGTTGAACATTATCAGTCCAAAGAAATTAGATTCTGAATGTCCTGAAATGCTTTCCAACAACCTGATGGCAAGCCAGAATATAAAATGCTCAGATAGTTGTTCAGGCAGCATTAAGCAAAACCTTTACACGACTGACCATCACCGGCCAGACTGGAATCCACACCGCAAGTCTTTGGGATGTGCTGAAGGAGACTTTCCATGCTGGTGACTGGGTGTAGAAATCAACCTAAAAACTGCCAATACAATAATGTGTGATGGTGCGACTATGAACTGAGATAAATGAGATAACTGAAGTCAGCATTGACACCAGAAGCATGTTCATTATAAACAAACGTGCACTGTCTCACTGAGTCCTCCTCCTCTTTCCAGAAGTAAACTGTCCCCAGATGCCAGCCCACAGAAGATTATCAACACACTCCGTCTGCCCTCGGGTGTGGGGGCCACATGTGTCCTCAAAACCCCCTACAACAGCACCCTGGACCAACTGGCGCAAACCCTCAACCCCTATGCCAACAACTCTAAGACCCTGGCTGCTCAATACTTTGACTCCATGTGTCTAGACTCCTTTACCCAAGGTGTCCCATTGTCCAACTTTGTCCCCCCTCCACCTTCACCAGCACCTTCAGATGATCCAGACCCCCATTTTGAGGATGGACTGTGGAACTTCACAGTTGCCCCCCCAACCTCAGCTCATGGTGAGTATATCCCTCGCAGCTAACTTTGTTACATCTTAGAGATGGAGGCTTGGCATCTGCTGACATGTTCTGACATACTGTGACATGTGATGACATTTGCTCTGATGTGTTATGACATGTTCTGATAACATGTATGACATGGTCCAACATGGCACTTTGTGACATGTATGTCGTCTATTGAAAAGTCATGTTATGACATTTGGTTTGGTGCGGTATGGTGTGTATGACATGTGCTGATATATGCTGAAATGTTTTGACTGGTTATTACATGTTCTGATTTGTTCTACTATGGTTTAACGTGTAACAGGTAATGGCAGCTTGTTATGTGTTATGATGTGTTCTGACATATTTTTGTTCCGACCAAGCGGCAACTTAATAGGTCAAGTTTACCTTCATGACAGCTGTGAGGGGGTGAATTTATTTCTAACTCATCCATTTGGATGTTATTTAATCTTAAAATTCGGCATAATTAGGGGCGTGTCCTTCTAATTGACATGTATCCAAAATCCACGGCAAGAAGGGAGAGTGTAGCACAAACGTGATTTTTAGCCAGCTAACTGTGCGCCTTAGCTTTAACCCGCCTACTTCTGTTAGCTGGTTAGCTCACTTTAGATCCGAGTTGGCTCAGTTAGCTCTTAGCTACAGGCAGCTCGGAGTTTGATAGACGTCAATCATCCACCCCCACCCTCACAGCCCCCTTCTCAGCTCTGCCACTCGGCCCATTTTTGTATTTTCTGGGAGCAACAGCAGCTCATCCTAAAAAAATATATATATATATATACAGGACTGTCTCAGAAAATTAGAATATTGTGATAAAGTTCTTTATTTCCTGTAATGCAA
>JBAMHW010000012.1:31867369-31895108 GCA_037177495.1 Rhadinocentrus ornatus | reverse complement strand
GGCAGACCAGGGCAGCCCAGAGACCCGGGCCATCAACAGCAACCCCGGAGCACAAACCCAAGCCACCCCACCCCGAAGACGACCCCAGCCCCACCTGGAGGGTAGCAGAAGAGAGCCCCAGCTAGAGCCCCCCACGGTCTTCGGGCGCAGGCCCCGGTAAGCCAGGATAGGCAGCCGCCGGCCCCGCCAGGGATCGGCCATCCAGAGCGGCCCGAGCGAAGGGTCCAGGGCCCCAGGAGCCCGGGGACAGCCCCTCCTCCCCAACAAAGGTAGAGGGGTCGCACCATACCAAGGAGAACGGGCCCCCCAAACATTCGCCCAGCGTGGGCCAGCACCCATCACGATGTTCCAGCCGCACACCCCGGGAACCAGGGCGCCATTGACCCCACCTTCTTTCAAACTATTTTTCTCTATCACATATTATACGCTTCAGCCTCTGAAACTGACCAAAAGGAATGTTCTCTTTTAGCCAAGGAGGATGAAAACTATCAGCTCTAAGAATTGTGTTGCGGTCTGTAGATTTTCTAAAAATGGTGTGTAAATCTCCATTCATATCTTTTGCCATTTGGGGATCTAGAAAATTGCTTTTAGATAAAGAGAAATCTTTATCTGAGCTTTAGATTCTTATTGGTATTGTTTAAATATGAATGGAAATGAAACAGTTCTGACCAAAGTAGGATAATGTCATCAATCTACCTGCCCCACCATATAATGTTGTTCACATAGGTGACTAGAAGATAAGATCCAATGTACTTTATGTCCTTAATTTTATTTAATACATGAGTACTATCTTCAATAAAGGATATTAGTTCTGAGACAAATGACTTAATGAAAAGGTCCACAAATTGAGATGCTGGTTCTGTAATTGCCTCGATTCATTGCCACTGATTATTGGTCTTCCAGGCGGGTTCTCTGTTTTTTGTTAGACAATAAAGGTTCACAATACTCACCATTATTCAACTGTCTCATGGCCTCTGTGATATATTGGTCTCTGCCCCACACCACTACAGCGCCACATTCATCAGCTCTTTTAATTATGTTTTCATTAGCTGACAGCCATTTTCATGCCTCTGTCTTTTTTTGTCAGGATGTAATCCATCTTTCTCTTAGATGCAAAGAGTTGGTCAACTTCATATGTCACTTTTTGTAGAAGGTGTTGAGATATCTGCTGGTGGCCTAGTGGGGGATGCACTTGTTGATTTGTATGTATACTTTGAGACCAAGATTATACATACAGCCCTCGTAGTTGTGAAGATATACTTTGTTTTGGGCATCATTCAGACAAGTGGCTGAAAATGATGAAGAGGATTTGGTAAAATTCTCTTTCAGTTTTCTTGTCCTACATCAGACAGAAATACAGATTTTTTTCTTACATTTATTTCAAAACAGATACGGTGGTTTAACAGTGGGAAACATCCAGCAATCAGTTCCTGCATCCTTTGGCAGAAAAATACCTCCGATGGTTCGGAAGGCTGCCGTACGCAGATCAGCTCAGGTAAGATGGGCTGAAGTCTGAACTAAACAAATCATGCAATACAGTATACATGTCAGAAAGCCTCTCCGTGTTCCCAGGTTCTGTACAACAACAAAGGCTACCACAGCATGCCTGTGTACCTGAACGTCCTTAACAACGCCATCCTGCGAGCCAACCTACCTTCATCCAAGGGAAACCCTGCTGCTTATGGTACACATGTTGGACAGATTTATTAAAATATTTCTGGTTTTTCCTTCTGACTGACTTAGTGCTGGTTGTTTTATTGTAGGCATCACTCTGACAAACCACCCGATGAATCGAACCAGTGCCAGCCTCTCTCTGGACTACCTGTAAGTTCCTCAGCAGCTGTTTTAACCTCATTTTGTGTAGAATAAAAATTCATTTAACTAGATACAGGCTGTATTCTCTAGCCTGAGACTGACGGCTGCTGTATCTCCAGGCTCCAGGGCACCGATGTGGTTATTGCCATCTTCATCATCGTGGCCATGTCCTTCGTGCCAGCTAGCTTCGTGGTTTTCCTGGTGGCAGAGAAATCCACAAAGGCCAAACACCTGCAGTTTGTCAGCGGCTGTGACCCCGTCATCTACTGGCTGGCCAACTATATTTGGGACATGGTGAGGAGGATGAAACTGGAGTGGTTAACATGAGCCTGTTTCGATCTGTCTGATCTGAATCCGTTGTGTCGCCTCAGCTGAACTACCTGGTACCCGCCACATGCTGTATTATCATCCTGTTTGTGTTTGACCTGCCGGCCTACACCTCTACAACCAACTTCCCTGCTGTCCTCGCCCTCTTTCTTCTCTACGGGTGAGATTCTGCATCAAAGAGCCACATATTTACTTATCTGTCATTAACCTGCAGATAGATGAGTTTAAACTCATTTTTACCAGCTGTCTTTGTTTTAGAACTTTCACTCGCCTAAATGCAGTGGGTGCAAATACAAATTTTTCCCTGCAGGTGGTCCATCACTCCCATCATGTACCCAGCATCCTTCTGGTTCGAGGTTCCCAGTACAGCCTATGTGTTCCTCATTGTCATCAACCTCTTCATCGGCATCACTGCGACCGTGGCCACTTTCCTCCTCCAGCTCTTTGAACATGACAAGGTGCTTTACTCTCTAGCCGAAACATCTACTGCTGCAGGTTGTAAAGCTAATCCTGAACAGCATTTACTCACAAGTAATACTTTATCCTCAGAATTTGTCTCATCCTTTCTCCTCTGCCACTGACGATGTTATTCACTTCAAAGATAGCCGGTTTGATCCATCAGGATGTGTCAGATAATAAATGAAAAATAAATGATATATCTTACCACATAGATTGGATTACTTAGTTTGCCGCCATGCTGCAGCATATATGATCCGAGATTATGTCTGTATTCATTTCTTGACTTCTTTTTCAGGATCTAAAAAAGGTCAACAGCTATTTGAAGTCCTGTTTCCTCATCTTCCCCAATTACAACCTGGGCCATGGCCTGATGGAGATGGCTTACAATGAGTACATCAATGAGTACTACGCTAAAATAGGTACACTTCACACGTCAGGCCAAATACGATCAGTTTGCTAGGAACATAAAGATTGGACTCTGGAGCATTGGAAGAGGGTCGTGTGGTCAGTCCAGATTAAGCCTGTTCCAGAGTGATGGGAGCGTCAGGGTAAGAAGAGAGGAGGTTGAAGTGATGCTGCCATCATGCCTAGTGCTGCTGGACAGGCTTTGTGTTTAGTCCTGGAATTTTTGGGGGGCCATGAAACTGTGGTAGCTAACACCAGGAAGCTAAAGTGAAACTGAAGACAGCAGACTGGAACTAATCTCTTGTAAACTTGTGTTTCAGGACAGTTTGACAAAATGAAGTCTCCGTTTGAGTGGGACATTGTGACTCGAGGACTTGTTGCCATGACAATAGAAGGCTTTGTTGGCTTCCTCATCACTATTCTCTGCCAGTACAACTTCCTCAAGAAACCCCCGTAAGTGACGTGGGTCAGAGAGTTTTCTATTATCAGTGAGGTTTTCTGGTCTCTACAGTTTTAGATTCAGCAACTATGCAACACAGCTGCACACGCAAATCGCTGTGGTCAGCAGGAGGAAAATCATCATGACATTCAGAATAGAGATCGAAGGATATGGATTTTTCTTTTTTTCTTGTTTTGCGTCGCAAGCCCCGTGTGCACGTCTGCGTGAACAAGTGCAACATTTCACATGCACGAATTACGCCGGTCGCTTGGCTGGAGGAGGGCAGCGATTTTCGCCTCATCCCGCAGGAAGAAGGAGCAACGTCTCCGCCCGTGTGTCGAGCCCATGACAGTGATCCAGAAGATTCCCCTCTCTGGTCGGGCATTTAATAAACTGTCTGTATTTTGGGAGGTTGTGGGGGAGGTTTCCTTTGTTCCAATCACCGAAGACGATAGCAAAGAGTCCGGGTTCGTCCGCTCCACACTCAGTATCTGATCAGTGAGCGTGTGCTGTGCCTCCTGCTCGTTGGCCTGCGGTGAAATGTAAACACCAACCAGAATGAACGAAGCAAACTCACAGAGGGAGTAGAAGGGCTTGCAGTTAATGATAAAATATTAACGCTGTTCAATCACTGTCACGTCTTTGCACCAGCTGTTGTTAGTATAGAAACAGATACCTCCACCCTTCTGCGTGCCAGAGAGTTCTCCAGCCAGCTGCAGCGCAGTCTGGTACCGATCCACACAGCCGTGTCTCCGTCAAACACAAAATGGAAGATGAAGAAACGTGTTTGCTTTTTCCCACCAGTAGCTGCAGTTCTTCCAGTTTAATGCGCAGCGAACGCACACTGGTGAGAAATATTGCCTGTAGTTGTGTTCGAAGTCCTCGCCAGCAAAGACGCACTAGCGCACTGGCAGTTTTCCCTCCGGAGTTTCACTGCATGTACAAAGCTGAGGGCACCTTTGACCAGAATATCCAGCAATTCCTCGGATGGGGCGAGGAAAGCTGGTTTCCCTAATGTTCATCAGCTCTTCTCTGGTGAAAGAGCTCCGGGTACTGTAGCAGAACACCGATTTAAAGCACAAAATAAGACAAGACAACACACCGAGGTAGCCATCTGTGGCGCCATATTTTTCACACGTATCACATTTCTTTGTTAAACTTTAGCAAACATACATTAAAATTAAAACAAACAGAGTTCAGTGCTCTTAATTCCAAAGTATTTTTTTAAAATAAAATAATAAGCATCAATAGAAATGACAGTAGCAGAGTGCAAGATGAATTATATAGTGCACACTGTACTACACATATTTCCCTCCCAGTTCTTAAATGCTTAGGTCTAAATTTTGATTCACTTAACTTAAACAATCTCTTGTAGTGCAAATGGCTTTTCTAAGATAAGAAAATTGTAAACAGCAATACAAAACAAAAACACCTTTAAAAAGCATTGTGTATAATATGCGCATTGCCACACTTCTAATACCTCACACACCGTTCACTGAAAGCTTTCACTCCTCCCAGTTTCGAAGCTGCAGGTTATAATGGAGGAAACAGAAATGCTCGGCATTTTCTCCCGTCAGCCTGTACCGGCTCAAGTAGGTAATGACCCAGCTGCATGAGCTACTCCTCCTCATCAGTCTCTTCAGGAGTTGGTCAGCGTGCCAAGGAATTCCTATTAAATAACATGAATGAGGCCGCTGCAGTCTGAATGTTTAGAGAACAACCGATGAGTGAACGGCTACTGTTCTCTCATCTGCACCTCACTGAAATTGTCACTGTTGACTTTACCTTCAGGTTAAATCTGTAGTAATGAATATATCCGTGCTTAATCTTTCTTTTGTATACATTTGATGCATTTAACACGACTGGCCGAGACGTCATTTTAAATGTTTATAATGACAGGCAATTCAATAACTTTGTCAAATAAAATTATAAAGCCTTGCTGGTCCCAGACTTTTCCTAGAACTGCACAAAGCTTAATTAAAGGAAGTTTTACTATTTAGTATGTAAAGAACAGAAGAAATATAATTTCTACCTATTTCAGCCACAGGTGGTTATTTTGATCGTACGGGATTTTGCGTAATTTCCTGGCGTTCTAAATTGGATTATGGGGAAGTATTGGGGAAGGGTGTTATGTAGAGATGGATCCATGCTGTATTTTACAACATATGGGACGTTGTAGGAATAAATGTCCACATCATCAAGAAGTGCGCTGAAACCTGAACAGCTCAAAGGGCAGAGGTACGTCCAACGGAGGTTACGAGCCAGAAATATTCTTGCCTTTGCTCCGCATTGCAGTCGTGCAATCTTTTCTCTATCAGAGATCTGAAAATGCAGATTTTATAACATAAATAATATAATTTCCTTTAAGTGCACTCAGTAAAAACCTACAACGTAGAACGTAGACCTGAGCGGGAAGTTAGATTTGAAGAGGAATGCGCTTGGTGAGCCGCGGGGACTACAGCCTTACGAATATTTATGTGGCTCTGAGATATCAATGAGCACACCCACGTATCGGCTAATGCCGATACAAGTTTTAAAAAAAAAAGTCACAAATATCATCTGGCCGATGTATCGGTCGATCCTTTATTCAGACTCTTCCTCATCCATCAGAATGTATGTACGCTGTATGCTTACAGCCACTTGACTGAACACAAAAGTGAGCATACATGTTTAAGATGCAACTTTTTAGTTTTACAAGATGTGTTTAACAGCAACACTAAGCCCAACATGTTTTTTGTCTTAAAGTTGGGTTTACGGCATCTTGTTGTTCCATTTTACCAACACCAGCCTTCTATTTATTTGTGTCCTGCTTATAATCTAATAAAAAAGCTAAAGAAAGACTAGAATCATGGCCAGTGTTAGCCGGTTGTTGTAGTTCTGTCTGTAATCCTGCCATCATGTTTGGATTATGTAGTTGTTTGAAATGTTTTATCTTCATTTCCTGAACGTTTATGTGTATTAGACAGTTGATTTTTTTTTTTCAACAACTCCAGATGGAGCTGCAGACAATTCCAACATACTATAAAAATATGTTGTAATACCTTTCTGCTTCTTACTTTTCATGTTCATGTAGATCCAATTCCAATGAGCCGGGCTGATGTTTGGTAAAAAGTATTTTAGGTGATGCCAGGGCAACTCTGTGCAGCAGTGTGAGCATGCCGAAACATAACTGAAGTGTGTCCATCTAGGAGGGTCCCGGTTAGCTGCCAGCCAATTGACGATGACGATGTAGATGTGGCCTATGAGAGAAGAAGAGTGCTGCGAGGAGACGCTGACAATGACATGCTGAAGATTGAAAACCTGACAAAGGTGCAACTCTTTGTTCTCACCAGCTTACACATTCCTGCATATTTATTCAAGCATCAGTAACTACGAAATTATGAGTCCAGTTGTACCCTGCCAGTTTAAATCGTGGTCGGGATGGTCAACTTTTACAGAAACAAGTATGTTCTTCCTCAGGTGTACAAATCCAGGAAGATGGGTCACATCCTGGCAGTGGACCGCTTGTGTCTTGGTGTCCGGCCCGGTGAGTGTTTTGGGCTGCTGGGAGTGAATGGAGCTGGGAAGACGACCACTTTCAAGATGCTAACAGGGGATGAATGCACCACAGGAGGAGAGGCTTTCATTAACGGAAACAGGTCAGAATCAGAAAAAAAGATTATCCTTGCTCATGCCATTCTTACAAGAAAGTGTGTTGCAACCCTGTCTGACAGAGTTATCAAATACAAAAGGTCTCGAAACAAAAGAGTTTTTAATAGCACGCTATAAAAAAGTACATACAGGCTATTAAACACACCTCAGTCATTTAAAAGTGGACCTGGATGTGACCCTTTTGGCATCCATCAGTTTACTTCAGTGATGTTTTCGTTGACAATGACGAATTTATTTTGTTGACGAACCTTTTTTTCACGACTATAACGAGCCAGTGACGAGCGAAACGTGGCTCTCTGATGGCGAAAACAACGAGACGTTTGTGAGATTTTGTTGACGAGACAAAAATGTTCAAGGGCTGATTGTCCCACATTAAAAACGACATTTTTGCCTATTTTGAGCACAATCTGTCAGTCAGCAATGCTGCTGCACTTTGGCCACGCCCACCACCTGACGTGCAGCGCGCACAGAGACAAGCAGCTTATTCATTCATATGTTAGCTTTTCCTGTTTTCCTCTTCTGACCGTGGTCGCAGATCCGTCTTCTCCAGGGCCAAAGTAGCATTCGCTTCGGGGTTAACTCCCTAAGCTCCTCTCTACACTCGGTAATGGGGTGAAACACGAGGAAAGGAAGGCAGCGGTTGGCTGAGAAACGGCTTTATTACCATACTGCACTGTCATTTACCGTCCCGCCTGACTCCTCGTTCATACTTTTTACACTTCACCTCCGCTCTCTTCACTCCCGATGCACGCTTTCCTCCGCGTGCACGTTCACTCATGCTCACAGGCACTGAGCTGGCTGAACCACACACACAGCAGTTAGACACATCCCACAAGTCATAGATGAATCATGGTGGCGGTGTCGACGAAGGGGTTTGGTGGTCGGAAGCGAGGAAATGATATATGGACATATTTAACTATAATCCATCATAATTTCACTGGCAGACGAGGTCAAGTTGAGCATGTGTTCCTCATCCATTGCTCATATTTTGGGCAGGTGTATGTTGCCAACTATCTGGTATTACCGGGACATCCCGTATTTTTATCTAAATTGGATTGTCTTGTACGGGACGTCTCTCATCCCGTATTCTGAGTGCTGCTCATTAACTTTGCCAGTGTGTTGCGTTCATGGTTGCCTAGAGACAGACGCCACATACCGGCGCTGCTCACAACACTTGCGCCTTTATAAAAATGTCCTCTGCACTCGATACTCCACCACATCCTCAAAAGCAAAAATGCTTTCATACCTGGACAGCGTCGGCTCCGTGTTTACTGGACACACTGTAAAATGTCTCGGCGCATGTTTCCAGTGGCGCACGGGGGGCTGTCTGACATCAGGGCAACACTGGAGGAAGAACACAGACTCGAGCTCAGTGTCCCAGTTCTTCATCCCCCATCATCTCCTGAGACTGATCCGGTGTGGGACATCATGTCATGGTTGATCCATGTCCGGAATTCAGGATGATGAGTTTTTAAAGTGGAATGAATCATTTATTTAATATACAGTATGTTTATAAAGCCATTATAAATATTATATATATGTCCATTTCAATAAAAAGTCAGACTAATGATTAACAGTTAATAAATAAATGTTCAGAGAAAACGTTTTTTTGTTTTTAAATACTACAGCTTTTAAAGTTACATTAAGTTCTTAATGTGTTTAGTTTATATTTAAAAAATTCATTGTTGCTCCACAAAAACAGATAGATCTGCTATTTTCTTGTGTGACATGTTTGTATGATGAAGCAGGGCATCAGTTCATGAAAAAAGCTGAAATATAGAAATAAAAGGTTCCTGGCCAACAGCAATGAAGTATAGCACGGCAACATTGCATCCCTGTTGATGGGAAAGTCTCTGCTAAAGCATCATTCTGGTAAAGGATCTGGTTATTATGCAGAAGCATTCAGGTTAACTTGTTTTATGGATTGCAACACTTGTTATAACCTGTCAGCCCTGATTCCACTTTTAATACGTATTATTGACCTAATAATACGTGTTATTGTTTTATCAACTAAATTAATTTCTTAAAAGACTAATACTTCTTAATTTTTAACTAAAACTGGACTAAAACTGTCAAACTTAAAAATGACTAAAATGTGACTAAAACTAATAAGCATTTCGTCCTGAAGACTAAAGGCCATTACACACCGGGACCGTTGCGAGTAAACGACACGATATTGCAAATAATTTGTGAGGAGAAATATCAAAGTTTTTGTCTATGCACACCAAGGTTGATACGAAATTGCAAATAAATTCTGAAGATTCTAAAACATATTGGGAAGGTGGGATAAAACAAACGTGGACTCCACATCAGGCAACGATGATCTTGTGCTGATGCTGCAAAAAAAAAAAAATTTTAAATGAGCGCACTGGGTACATCCTATATTTGAGAAGAGAGAGGAGCTTGGGGAGTTTAATTGTTTAGTCCAGGAGCTGAAGCTGTACCACGACCGCTTCAGGACCGACTTTCGGATCTTCATAATTCAGCTCGTTGTCTTTGTGATCAGTCGCGGTAATTCAGGTCTCGCTTGTCGAACAAACACGAGTGTTGTGGGACAAATGTAATAAGACGCTCGGCCACGGTGATACAAAGATTGAAAGAAGCAGCAGCGAGAAGTGACACTTGCAAAGCTTGCAACACCGGCTCTGGTGATGCTATCAATACACCGTCTGATTGGTCGATTGTGTATCTGGATGCGAATATTAAGAAAAATCAGTTAGAAAAAATAAATCTAGCAAAATTGCTAAATGGAAATTCGTCACTGATGAAAGTGAAAGTTTCCATTGACTCCTCATTGATTCGATAAAAAACATTGCCGTGCGAATTAGTCGGACAAAATGTTTGGAGTAGGTGTGTAAAGGCTTTAAGACTAAAACTGAAATGCCTGCGAAAAACAACACTGGTTTACTTCTTGTAGAATTTCAGTTGGCTGTTTGACCATTTTCTGACAAAATTCTGGTTTAGTTAAATTTAATGGTTTCATGACACAAGTACACGGCTTTCAAACAAAGTCTGCATATTTTCCAGTGAATCAAAGGCAGGACTGGGTGAATGTTAACATTAACCAGAACTTGGTGAGATTTAATGTTAACCAGGACCCGGTGAGGGTTAACCAAATGATAATTTTATAGGAAAATCTGACAAGACTCAAGATAATTGGGTGTTTGCTGTTCTTGGTCGGGAAGGGGCAAAATCGGGACAAAAACAGCCCGATAATCTTTGTGTGTACCAGGCTTTAGTTACCTCCCGATTCTATACAGTTACAATTCACGGGGCTTCGATTCGATTACTAAACTGTCATCAGGATTTTCAGTGCATCTTTTTTTCCCATTCCGGGTTTTTTTTCTCAGGTTTTCTTCCGCATGTTCTTTGATGGATCAACGTATGACAAACTACTTCTCTCAAGTTAACTAAATTTATTAATTACAATTGATATGAGAATGTGCAATTAAAGAGCTCTTCCTAATAAGGATCGAGGTCTGCTGCTTGCTACAGACAGAACTCTCAACTACTGGCCCTTGAACCCTTATATAGTCCCTAGCTACACCGAGTTTCTGCTGACTAATGTGCAGTTGCTGGAGTAAGGTCCCAAGTGTCATCTGATAGCAGTCTCCTCGTGGTCTTCACCTAGCACTGGCTTCTTATTTTCTGTAAGGGAGAGATAAAAACACACACAAGCCCAGGTGCAATTTTCCTTTGTAGGATGCACTCTGATTGAATCAGCTAGACCACTCAGTACAAAACAATGAACAATTGCAACCCTAAAATAAACCACTTAGCACATTCAAGTAATCAATCTCCCATTTGCCCTTTTTCATCTCCTTCCCATATGTGTCTCACTGTTACATAAAAATTCTGAAGACACTATTTTTCAAATATATGACCTTAGAATAAGAAAAAATAAAAAGTAAGTAGCACGCCTGAATAATTCCTTGCTTAATATCCCAATAAATATGTATACATATCCTATTCTGAAAACGTATGCCAAACCGACCGAAGCGGTGCTGTCACGTTTGTAGTATTGATATTATATTTTATTTTGGCTTTAAATAACTTACATAGGGAGTAAGTCTTGTCAGTGCCATTGTCCATTCGTATGCCCATTAAAGCCAAAATGTTTCCAAACTCAAGGCTTCAAACCCGATAAAAAAAATCTCACGCTCGGTAACAATGGCTAAAAGGCTAGCTGCCACCTTCTTGGTATCTGTTGTTTACTATTTGGTGCCCGGACTCTTAAAGGGGGACAGACTGTCAGTCCATTCCCTAAAGTATCCATAAAATATGCAGACTTTGTTTGAAAGCCGTGTACTTGTGTCACCATGCTCTTTTACACAATGCAGCTGCGTTTCTGTTATTTTGAAAAATGAACGTTTTGAACATTTACAGATTGTAATTGAATTGGCTCACCCCTAGCCAGCACTTGGTGAAGCTTAATGTTAGCCAGCAGCCCTCTGATGCCCTTTAACATTATATCACATTTTCACTACTCCATTATTTTGTTGGCTATGAAGTCATGACTCATATGAACCAAAATGAAAACAAGACACTTTTCTCAGATGCCAAAATGTGTCATCTTTGACAGAATTGCTCTTGTGGTCACAAATAGTCTGGAACCGATGTTACTCCACAACAACATACACAATGGGTTGCTGTTACAGCCTGAGTCAAGTCCTAGTATTTTCTGACAAAGTAAAACTAGGAGAGACATCGCGACAGTTGCTGAAGACAGAGTGATGGTCATCATTTTAACTTTTTCCTCCTCTCTGCGTTCATCTTCTCCTTAAATGGGTCTCAACGCACAGCTGATGGAGTGATGAACACTTGTTCTGTTGTCTTAAATACTTTGTACATTTATCTTATTTCTGTGGTTACTTATGGCTTTTTAGCTGTTAGCTAACACTATGCTAGGTTGGGATAACCACAGCAATGTTATTGCAAACATAAAATGACAGGGAGTGACTTAAGCTAGGTTAGCAAAACTTTAGCAATGCTACGTAAATGGAAACCATGGCCGACACAACAAAGAAAGGTTATTATCATGACACAAACTGAGTTAAACTGAAACTTGAGACATGTGGAGTCACACTTAATTTCACATTGTCGTCATACCCTGTCATCAAACTCGGCTCTGCCCACCCCTGCAGTGCTGCTTGGTTGTAGCTACTGCTGGAGTTACATCGCTGAGGACTGAGGATTAAAGGGAGTCAGAGCTCCATCTAGTGGCGGAACAGCGTAACATCGTCATTCTGCACGACTCCGACACTTGACATTTACTGTTTTATGATGAATTAAGAATATATCAGCATTTTTTGTCAAAACTCAGGCCAATTATTATTATTTTGAAAAGAGCTTTAAATGTTACTGTTACTCAGGATTTGGTTAAGCTTAATATTAGCCAGGACTTGAAGACTTTGTGAAGATTGTCCTACAATGTCAATGAATAAAACTGTAATAAGTACCTCCGTGACCACCTGGAGTAACTTTGTCATTGGTGGAATAACTTAAAGCATGTGTTTGTGTTGTTTATGCATAGCATCCTGAAGGACCTGTTACGTGTGCAGCAAAGCATTGGTTACTGTCCACAGTTTGATGCTCTGTTTGATGACCTGACTGCCCGCGAACATCTGGAGCTGTACACCCGCCTCCGTGGCATTCCCTGGAAGGACCAGGGGAGGGTTAGTATCTCTCTCACACACACTTCTCCATGCTTGTGAAGATCCTTAATGGTATAAAATGGGAAGGTGGTAACAGTAAAGAGTGGCTAAATGATGAAATTTAAGTCTTTCATCAGCTAAAGATGGACTTGGTGCTGTAGAGAAACCTGTATAGAGAACACACTTCAATGTCACCATTACTTTGCCCGCAAGAAGAACCCAACTAATGTTTCCATCAACACTTTCAGGTTTCTCACTAGTAAACTATGTTTAAACATGTAAAAACAAGCTATAGAGAGGAAGAGGTGTTATGATGCCGAAACACTAAATAATAACTCAGATCCTTACAAGCTGCTGAACAATGAATGAAGTTCAGGTAGAGACGTGCTGCCACTTGTTTAAGTCTCAGACATCGGTGCTTGTGTTTGGTGGAAGTTACTACATCTGTCATGAATTTATAAACTACTGATCATTAAATGTTCATGCAGCCATTTAACAACCAGGTGGATGAAGACAGATGATTGTGGTCAAACAGTTGGAACTTGCCTTACACTAGCACATAAAAAATGAAACTACAGCCAGTCAAGAAAGAATTGTTGTAACCGGGTGGGATGTGGGTCATTCTGCGTGGCGTTGCAACCTTCAAGATGAGGTGTGTCACCTCCAGTGAGCTGGCCCATACTATTAGTGCTACAAGTCCCACAATGCACTGTGCTGGCACATCAATCAAAGGCCCTTGTCTCCGCAGCTCTTATGTAAACTGCAGGAGGAAAATGATGCGGGTAAGCAGATAAACTCACTCGAATCATTCACCATGGATCATTGTGCGGCAAAGCCTAGAAAATGGAAGATGCAATGAGCTTCAGAACGGTTAACTTTATGAGTCAAAGGTTTAAATCTAATCACCACCACTAAAAGTTTTATCTTCAGGAGTTAACCTACAAAAGTCTCGGATTACACCATGTTTCAAAGCACAACAAAACAGACCTAGTTCACATAGAGCGCTGCTGTTAACTCCATCACTAAGTGGAGATGTTACACTCTAGTGTTTATGGATAAAAACTGTCTACTAAGCTGTGTTAGTTCCAGGTTCTAGTGGGAAATGTTTCTATTAAAAATTACAATGGACAGCTGCAGGTAAAGCCATAATATAACAAATGCAGCAGATATTTCATTTGTTTACGGAGTAATGTTGTTTCATAGGCAATGACTCATAAGCTGAGTTGGTCAATTAACACTGAACCAGTCCGGCTCTTCAAAATAAAGGTGCAAATAATGAAAACGTGATAAAATGGCTCCTACAAAATGTTATGTCAGATGAAAAAAATACAGAAATAAATCATTTTGGGGATAAGAAAATGTAAAGGGAAAATAATACACAACTAAATGCAAGCATAAAAATATGGGCTAAAAGAAAGTAAAACAAAAAGACCCAAATAAATAAATAAAACTGAAAATTGCATGGGAAAGTAAATAAATAGGACTATTAATACAAAGTTATATTAAAAGATTTAAAAATGACAGTAGAAATATAAATTTGTCACATTTAATAGGTTTCTTATTGGAAAAAAATTTTCTATATTTTTTTTATAAGCTATTGGCGTTGCAATTCATTCATTTATTATTTTATATTTCAGAATTTTTATTTATTTTTTATATTTTGGGCAGTTTCAGTCCTCCACACTCATCTGCACATGGGAGTTTCATCCCGATCAGTACTGTTTCAGTTAATATCCTGTAGAATGTAATCTACATTTATTCCAGGTGTGCCCCCTCACCTGTTCTCTCATCATCCCGTTCATCTAGCTGACACTTTGTAAATGCAGCCATCTTTACTTCTGCTCACTTAAAGCCTGGACTGTCCTTTATATCCATCCCATGATCAGCCAGAAGCACAAAGTGGAAAGTTTTTTGCAGATCCAAGATGTAAACGGAGGATGAAAAGCTGCTGCTTCATTTCCTTTAAGTAATCCTTTTCAGAGAAAAGATGAAAGGTGAAAAACTTGTCAGATATTTGGAATAAGACATCGATAAAAAAGAAAATGGCCACTTCTGAACAGCTGCAAGCATAACACAGGTTCCCCAACATGGACGATCAGTTCCCCTCTTCCTGTGTGTTGATGATGTGCAGTATGTGCACATTCTCTATAAGAAACCTGGATATTTTTTAATTGAAGAAATACCCAGGCTAATCTTAGAACAACCCTGCTGGCTGCACCTAATGCAAACACAAAAACGGTCCTTCAGACTCCTGTTATCTGAGTAAAGTTTACAGTTTTTATCAGCTCATCCTTCAGCCTGGTGCCATATTGACCCAGTAAGAGTAAACCCTCGTGTAGCTTCCTCACCAGTGCACCGTGAGCAGCTGCCATGACCCCTTTCTCCCTGCAGGTGGTGCAGTGGGCTTTAGAGAAGCTGGAGCTGTCGAAGTATGCAGATAAACCAGCCGGTACTTACAGCGGAGGAAACAAACGCAAGCTTTCCACTGCCATCGCTCTGATTGGGTACCCATCGCTCATCTTCCTGGTAAGACCTCTGACACATGTTGCCTAGTTCAAACCTTTCTAGCTCTTTAATGAACTTTAGTCCAGGTGACGTAAGTAATTACAATGTTGAAAACTAATGATTAAACCAACAAAAGCACATGTATTAATACCAACAAAACTGGAATGAAAGTGATCTACTTTGACCAGATGTTAGAGATCTTCAAGATCACTTTCCTGCTTCAGTCAGTGTGATAACCACATCCTTTAATTTCTCCAGCTGATTTGACACAGTTCATCCTGCACTGTTATGAAAAAATCTGCAGAAATCCAGGGTGATGCCTCCATAATCTGCTGGATTACTGAATACCTGACACACAAGTTAGTGAGAATGAAGCTCTGTGACCTGCAGAAATACTAGGATTCCTCTGCAGCTGTGGGGTGCATTGGTGATGGACAAAAACCTGAAAACTGGTGTGGAAACGATCATCTCATTTCCAATTTGGCAGGGGGGGTCATGTTACCCTTACAGGCTCGGCCACCAGGCACTCACCTCTGTGCCCCACCCCAAACCTGGCTACAGGGGGGGGCCCTAGTGACCCGCATCCAGGCAAGGGAAACTTGGCTCCAATGTTTTTATGAATCATAGGGGTTGTTGATCCATGCACAGTGTGGTCGCTCCCCTACAGACCTGTTTGCTATGGGTGACTACAACGGGCATAGCGCCCCGACATCATAGCTCCTAAGAACCTTCAGCACGCTCCACCCCTTCACCGTGACAAGGTGGTGGCTTAGAGAGGGGTATGCAGGCGGAGCTGGGTGTTATTTTTCCTTGCAGTCTTTTGTTTCTAGAATAAGAACACAATGAGACCTTATTAGAATTCAGAATGAGCTTTATCTTAAAAGCAGAACGAGCTCTTTTGATAATTCATAATTTTCAGTAACTCTTTAGCTTCTTATTTGCTTTCTGTGATGATTTTCAGGATGAACCAACCACTGGCATGGACCCGAAGGCCCGCAGATTCCTCTGGAATTTAATCCTGGACATAATCAAGACTGGACGCTCTGTAGTGCTGACATCTCACAGGTGAAACACCGGTTTACAAATGACTGTTTCTTTCTTAATCCATCTTTAATGTGGAATTTCATGGTGTTCTTCACAGTATGGAGGAGTGTGAAGCATTGTGCACTAGACTGGGAATTATGGTGAATGGGAGGTTTAAATGTCTGGGCAGCATCCAGCACCTGAAGAACAGGTCAGTGGTCTCTCTGCATCATTTTTTATAATCTTATCTGGATTGGAACAATTTTTAGTGAATGTACAGTGTTTCTGTAACTTCCAATAAAAAGGAGTGCACCCTTCCAAATAAACAAATTTATAAACCTGGGTAGCGCAGAGGTTTGGATGAACCTGGGTTAACCGGAGGTTTGGATAAACCTGGGTTATGAACCTGGGTCAACCGGAGGTTTGGATTAACCTGGGTTAACCGGAGGTTTGGATAAACCTGGGTTAACCGGAGGTTTGGATTAACCTGGGTTAACCGGAGGTTTGGATTAACCTGGGTTAACCGGAGGTTTGGATTAACCTGGGTTATGAACCTGGGTCAACCTGAGGTTTGGATAAACCTGGGTTAACCGGAGGTTTGGATAAACCTGGGTTATGAGAGGAATGGAAGATTGGAAATTGGATAAGGGGTTACTGAAGTTATGTAGTTCATAAAAATTATTATTAATCCTAGAAGGTAGTTGTGGTTTGTGTTTTTTAAATCCAGAACCGCAGCAGATTTCCGTAGTGTTTGAGTGACAGCAGCTGTTTGGAGGAATGCTTTTCCTTCCCAGTGATGCTGAGGCTGGAAGCAGCAGAACCCATGTGGATCAGGAGGCTGATTTCCTCCTGCCTCGTTTGTAGCTGTGTGAATGGAAAAACGATTTGTATCTTTCATGAAAACATCAGTGAGCTGTTTGAATCATTTTCTCTGCCGTGGGTTGTAGGTTTGGAGATGGCTACATGATAACAGTGAGGACCAAGAGCAGCTCCAGTGTGAAGGAGGTGGTACGATTCTTCAACAGAAACTTCCCTGAAGCCGTCCTCAAGGTGAACACAGCGGCTCCCACTGAGCATACGAACATCAGCTGCGTTTATAGCAAAGTCTCACCCAGATCCACCTCTGACTGAGGCGCTTATGCATTATGCTGCCTGGTGTCACATTTGCAGGAGCGGCACCACACCAAGGTCCAGTACCAGCTGAAGTCTGACTGGATCTCCCTCGCTCAGGTCTTCAGTAAGATGGAGCAGGTGGTGGAGGTTCTGGGCATCGAGGACTACTCCGTCAGTCAGACCACTCTGGACAACGTTAGTCCACCTGTAACAGACTGCAGCTTGCAACACTGAGGAGGGATCAAATGAAATAAGTTAGACTAACTATCTTCCTTCTGTTCAGGTGTTTGTCAACTTTGCCAAGAAGCAGAGTGACAACTTGGAGCAGCAGGTGGTGTTGCCCCCAGGTGGAGGACAGTCCCCCTTACAGCGAATCCTGAACTTCCTAAGGTCCAGACCAGCCATCACAGAGCTCAATGCTCTGACCAGCGAGGCGCCAGAGGAGCTGGAGACGGATGACGATGAAGGACTTATTAGCTTTGAAGAGGAAAGGGTGAGATGACCTTAATTTAGTCCGTTAGAGGTGTTTTCATTTCATCCTGTAATTTAAATGGAATGAGAAGAACCTCTGCAGTAAAAGACAACACAGGCTGTGTAGTACACATATTACCATATAAAATGCTCATGGTTGTGTGTTTGGTAGGTGCAGCTCTCCTTCAACACCGACACTCTCTGCTGAAAGCCGCCGCCAGCAGGTCAGAGAGACGAGGATGGTGACGGAGAGGAAAACCTGATCATGTCTGTCTCTGGGACTTGGAGGCCAGACAGCTCCAGATTTAACCTGGCGAGGACCAAACTGCAGCAAGCAACACAGGGAGTTGGTTCAGAACCTTCCAGATGATCTGCAGCAGAGCAGAGGAATGTCTCCAGAATCTTTTACTTTGAGAATGTGTGCGGTCCTGGCTCATGTATATTGCAGGTTTGCTACTAATGTTAAAAATGGAAGGTTTTTAAGGATTTTTTTATTTAACTTTGCTCAAAGCTTTGACGTAACCAGTAGCCTGTGCTACTCTACCAAACTCAGCCTGCCTTTAGAGCATGGAAATGTAATAGTTTATTTTTTTGTGACAAGAAGAATGATTTATTTTAGATATCGAAGCATCTGTATGGTTTATTTTAGAAGGTTTAGTGAAAGGCGTGGAAGAATTTGTCCACGCAGGGAATCCACTCAACTTGGATCTGTCTAATAAATATTCTTTTGTGGTTTTAACATTTGATTTTGGGGTTAATAAGCTGAGAAACTGTAAATAGTGACGGTCTGCTGGGAAGGTAATGGATGTTGAGCCTATGACTGCACTACCATCACTGTGACACTAAACTCAACTCTCAGACCAGAATGAAAACTGACTGTTTTAGGATTTGAAGATAATCCAGAAACATTTATTGTAATGTGCCACTTTTACAGAACATGTCTTTATGAATATTTGTTGGCTTGTGCTTTTAACGGCCTTTCTCTTTGGTTCTATGATGCGAGTTGTTATTTCACAGCTAATTCCACTCTACATTTTGGTGATTAATATGCTGCGTTTTATTTTTATTGTTTTCTACATGAGGAGGTGGTTAAACTGCTTATTTGATGAGAATGTTAAGCTGGTGGGACATAAATTATTGTTTGCATAGATTTGATTGTAAACTACAGCGGAACACTGAATACCACAGATTCTTTTTATTAGAGCATCTGAAGAGCTGTCTGATCATTGGAGAAATGAAGCTCTGAAGTTTTTCTTCTTTAAACAATACATATAAGAATCAGGGATGAGTTTAATCACAACCCAACATTAATCAGTAGGGCAGTAATTCATGTCACCAGCAGCCACTGGGCTTATGTGCAATCAAGGAAAAGTAAGTCTTGCTCGTTATTTACAGTGAAATTCTGGATGTTGTGGGGATATAAAGCATCAGATTCTGCACAAAATGTGTGACGTGGACATTAAAGTTCCTCTATGATTAAACTTGTTTCAGAGCTCTGCATTTGCATGGTTGTGGTTTTAATCTAGTTAGAAAAAGGTGCACGGGAATCCCTTGTACCCGCAGGGGAACTGGGTGATGCAAGCTATAGCTTGTATAAGAAAATACTAGAGAGCTGTCAATAGATGGATATAATCTGTTAGATGGGCCACAGTAGTCCAGTTTATAACAACTGCACTCATATAAACCAGTAAAGGAAATCTAAGGAAACCCTCAGGAAGGGTGGAGAGGAAAAAAGTCTTTGAATAGGAAGGAAAACCTCCACCAGGACCAGATCCACAAAATGCAATCTGCCTGGACATGCTGGGGGTTGAAAAGTAGCAAAACTCTAAACCAGGGACACCTGCTGAAAAAAGAAGTGAAACACGAATGATTAACGGTGTTAGATATTTCTACATGGAGAGTAAAGAGAACGGAGAGGAGCCCAGTGCATCATGGGATGTCCCCCAGCAGCCTTGCAAATAGCAGTGGGCCTAAAGCGATGGATCAGGGTCACCAAGCCAGACCGTCTATAAGATTTATCAGGAAGGAAAGTTTGAAGATGATCTGAAAGGTAGAGGAGGTCCCACAGAGAGGGGTCTACTTACCAAAGTTGTGTTAAACCTTACACAACAATGAAAATAACAGTTTTGTGACCAATTAGTTGTCTTAGAAATGGAAAAATGAAAGAAAAACTAAAGAGATCGGTACATAGAGACTCAGACTGATGAGTGTGACCTACTTCCTAGCGAGGAAAACGACGGAGGTTGCAGAGTGTCTGCAGGTGATGTTATCAGCAACATCACACACTCCTACGGGACGGGACAAGGCCCAGAGGTGCACCTTATTGATTAAATGGAAGAAGACACTGTTACAGCAGTTCACCCAACCCATCCAGACCTCTGCTTTCTGTAACATTAAAGACAGACAAAAAGCAACCGTTAGGGGCTCAAAATAGGAAGCGGAAGAGGGAGAAGGAGAAAGATTTAGTCGGGATGAAAATCAGTTTCTCTGAGTGGTTGAAAGACGGCAGGTAAATTATGTCAAGCGTAGCTCGAGCTTGTGTGTGCGGACGCACGTTAGCTTCGGCTAGCTAGTTTGTAAAACGACAGGTTTCTGTTGTCTTGCAACTGTGTACTGGGTTATTTCACGCAGTTAAAGCAAACTGAGTTCCGCTTCACAGAATGAGTGCAGCTGGACGCTGAGTCGGTTACCATGGTAACAGACTCTGCAATGTTCAGACCCAGTAACTGAGTTTCTCCTCTTCAGCTGCACATTCAGATTAATCTAAATCCCGATCAGACGTGGTGTCTCTCTTTTTTATTCTGAACGATCAGTCGACATCAAATTATTCACCGGAAGTCTGATCAGACCTGGTTTAGATCTTTAATCCCGATGATTTTCTGTTGGAGCGCTCTCTGCGGTTATTTATCTCAATAATATTCTCAGCCCTCGTTTAACTTTCCAGCAATCGTCTAAGAAAAAAACGATATCTTTGTATCGTACTCTGATTTGTTTCTGTTAGTGGCAGTTTTCTGTACATGGCGGATGGAAGAGCCGCCATGAACTCTGTGTGCAATCATTCCTTCTAATTAATCAGTGTCATTTAAAGACAAATACAATCATTTAACGTTTCTATGCAGTTCAGGATTTTACTATTTTCAAATTCAATTTAATATTTTACATTATACATACATAACATTTATTTATAAACCCTTTTTAATGCTAAATGCTCCACAAAGTGCAGTTTTTGTACTGCAGGACATCTGATCAACCGACCTTTAACGGATGTTTTATAAGGTCATATGAAGTTTAAACGTATACTCTCAAGTATACAACAAGTACACCCATCTAGGCTATATACTGCCACTGTAGGAGTTAAATATTTCTAATCCACATTTTAGTTTATTGAAGTATACTTTAAGTATACTTTTATGAACTTAAATGTTCTAATTTTCTTCAAAGAAGTATTATGTCAGTAAACTTTCTAGTACACTACAAGTACACAGTCCATAGTAATTTTATAGTTATACTCAAGCGTACCTAATAAAATAAACTTAAAGTATTTGAATTTTTGCAAAGGGAAGCACGAGTCAATGACTTGACTATTCTGTAAGTACAAGATTTAGGATTAAAGTAAAGATGTAAGTTGTAGTACTAATGTACTTAGTCTTATCTTATCTTTATACTTGTCAGTATAAGACAAGCTTACCTCACTATACTATTCTTAAGTATATAAAATACAGTATGTAAAAAGTAAACTCAGAATATGCTGCCTCAGTTTTACTATAAAAGTAGTACACTTGAATAAAGTACTTTTTGCTAAAGGTATGCTAAAGTTGCCATGAGGAAAGTCTCCAGCTACCCTTCTGTTTTCCACTGACGGAGTCTTTTCATCTCCAGAGTTCAGCTCAGAGTTAATTCAACCCAGTTGAAACTGAACAAGTGAGCTGCCTAAACTAGTTTTTACTTCCTGTCTTGAAACCAAAAACTCAGGGTTTGACAGTTCGGAGTAAATAAACTCAGAGTTCTGATTTCAACCCAGAGTTAGTTAAAGCTCCGTTCTGAAACAGGTCCCTGATCAGTATTTACTATAGAACAGATGACAGAAAATATAAGGAAAGTTGTTTGTGGTTATTTTATTGCTCAGACAATTATCGAATTTAACGAGATGATGAATCATAAAACGGATCAAATTTAGAACTTGGGTGTGATGGATGAATTCCCCCAAAATTCCTGTTGTTGAATCTGTAGATTGATTTTCTAATCCATAAATATAATTTCTAATCTATAAATGCAAAGACACGACATGTAACTATTTAGTGGCAACATTGTTACAGTAAGTGCTAACAATTTTTCAGACGTTATAATTGCAGAGAGCACATGGGAGCCACTGCTGGTACATGTTACTTGACTTACTTTTTGCTTCTGATTGACCTCTCAGCACATTAATGTGTCTGCATTCCTCGCTAAAAACGGGTAGTTGCGCCCCTGCCTCCGTGTTGTGACTTTTATGTTGTAAAATAAATTAATAACTTTTAAATTTTAATGCATATTTGTAGAAATTAAATATACATTATTTCAACTATTTTGAGTTTTTGTTATTACGTAATAAAATGAATTCAGCAGCAGAATCATCCTATCATTTTATTTTTATGATTTTAATGTCTAACAAAGCTTAAAAGTTTAACTTGAGATCATTTGGGGCGAACACTGGCTTCGGCTGACAACCGCAAGTCCGTCTGAGGTCTGGAGGATCTGCTGGTACAGAAACGCTGTTTTACAATCACCCACTAGGTGGTAATGTCGCACAAACCATCAGAGGCCTGAAAGTGCGGGTCTAGAAATGCGGCTCTGAATCTGCAGCTGGAAGGTCACGCGCAATCAGCATCACGTTCGTTAGGTGTGTGGACCTGCAACCGCTGCAGGTGCGTCGTTTCAGACAGAGAAGCAAACAGTCCGGACAGAGACCAGCTTGGCAGAAATGGTAAGAACCCATGAGCTCAGAGATCCAGCAGGTGTGCACGTGCAGAAATACACTGTTTAAACTGTCTCGTGGGGTTGTGAATTAGGTTCGGTTCAGATGACTGCAGAGAATTTTTTTTATTGCCTTCATTTCAGAGAAAAGTCTGGAAGATTCTTTTTATGTTTCATGGTAGTAACCAAAGTCAGAACATTTATCTGTAAAATATAAATCTAATAGCAGTTTAATGTGTGAAACCTGGAACTCAGTGTCTCCTTCATGGTCAGCACATCTAGCGTGGTGTGAGGTTCATATAATAGTGACAAAAATAACTTTAAAGATTTTACCTTCCCCGTAAACAGCAAATTTAGTTATATAAGAAAACTAATGTTAGAGTAGAAATAGATGGCGAGTTAAGCGGCTTCTTTCAGATGGAAACGTGTTTCAAGTTTAAGTCAGTTTTCTGGGGGTTTTAATGAAAGTAGCTGAACAAAGAGAAACTCACCTGAACAAGTCAGACTGAAAGCAGCTCCATCTTCTACTCAAGTCGTTCCACAAACGCAGCACAGCCGGATTTAATCCTGACTGATTCCAGACAGACTTCCGCAGTCTAAACGCAGCACCCTGGAAGTCCAACCATCCCAGCTGGATGGAGGATAAGTTGATTAAATGAATGACACTTGGCAAAATCAGAGTTCTGTTCTTCTCACCTCTGACAGAGCTGTATGGAGAATGCAAACATATTTTCACCTAAACCAGGCAAAGCTGCAGGTCTTGGACCAGAGCCAGGGGGGTTGCATGGCAAAGTGTTGGGTGTGAGCAATGTTTAGCTAATTCCTTCTGATGTGGAGGAGTGGTGGCCTCCAGATTAGAGAGATGAATTAGTGTCTAAATGAGTTAAATTCAAAGGAAGAGCTTAATTGGGGTTAATAAAAGTATTTGTCATTATTCTGTGTTGTTTGTATTTAAACTCCGTACAAAATGTTCTCGTTGTCTTTCCATTTTACTGGTGAATAAATTTAAAAAGTGACTCTGTTACTATTTTCAGTGTAGATGATATCAGTTTTACTACATACAAAAATGCATCTATTTATTAGCTTTACTCAGTTAGATATAAGTAAACCCCACTGCAATTAAATGAAAAATACTTATAATAATTAAAATAGTATCTTTACGGTTCTGTTTAAACAGATATTCCATGAGTGTGAGTGGAAATTATCCCCCAGGAGAAACATGAGGTGGTCTCTTCTTTCCTTCAAGGGTCCATTTGTTAAATGATTCTGATAATATGGAGAAATCAGACATGGAACTCAGCTGGGACTCATTTAAGCCGCAAGGTGGACTGGAACTCCCACTTTGATGAGCCAGATGTATCAAAATAACAAGATTTTCCCTTTACCCCTATGTCCTGTTAAGGAAATTTGTGTAGGTGTTGAGCTGCGATTGTTCCACAGCCATGAAATTTGAGTTGTGTGTGAATGTCATTTGCGTTTCATCCATATCCACTGTATTTTCACAGTTTTGTTGGTATTGTTTAGTGTACCACAGACTTCCATTATAACCACACTTTTAAGTCTTTACTCTAGTTGATTTATGAATTTCATTTGGTTTCCCGCTGACCAACAACCAGCCTCTCGATACAAACCAGAAAAAATCATTTTTTTTAGAATTTCTAGGTACTATAAAATCTAAAATAAGGTGAACTTGTCATGGACAGTAAGCACTCTGGCCTGCAAGTTCACGGCAAAATAAGAGTGTGTGTGTGTACACGTTTGTTTACATCAGATAATTAGGCTGCACATCCATACCTCTGGTTTTCTCATCACACACACTCTCATGAATATAATTTCATACATACACACTTTCTGATTAATTTCTCTCAACAGATCGTGTTCAGTCCCGAGATATCGTGATACAAGTGACCCAGAACCAGTTTTTATTTTATTATATAGCAGAACTAAATCCTCCTCATTAGAATCAGTTCCTGCTTGAGCTCTTTCGAAAGCTGACCTCTGGCGATATCTGCAAGTTGTGTCGTTATATTAAATCTATGTGCATATAAAATCATCAAATCTAACGATAACCTAAAGGATGCATTATGTTCTGTAAGTCAAAGCGATATTCGCCGTAAAGGCTTTAGTGAAGTAGCAGACTGATCCTGTCAGATCCAGACCACCCACTACAGGACCAGTTCAGATTGCTTCCTCCTAACGCACATACCCGTTGCCGAGTTGCAGGACTGAAAGATTCATTACTGCAGCAATTAGGTTTTTAAATGACCTGTTGTGGTATGTGTGCCTGTTGTTTTTACACACGTTGTTCTACTGGCTGTAAAACTAATTGACCCCAGGGGATATTAAAGGTACTTGAACCTATAATTTTAACAACAAACATAAGAAAGACAGGAACTGTCAGGCGTTACGCTGCATAAATCAACCACATCCCGCAATGTGGCGAGACCCAGCAAGATAGTAACCATAGCAACCACAGGTGTGTGTCCCTCCTCGTTCTCTGCCTTCTCCTCGTCGCCTGCAGCTGGATTAAACTTGGTCCAACTCATCCTTACTAAGTGGAGTAAGTTACAACTACATTTTTACTGACTGTATTTCAGGGTTTTGTTTGCTGATGTTTCCTTGATGTTTTACAGAGTTTCCTTGATGTTGTAAGTTTTAACCAGGATCTGGTTGGTTGAGCTCTAGTAGCCTTAGAACTTCGAGTACCTGTACAGGTTAGTTACTGTGAGTTCCTCCACCGTTCCTCTTTGACTGGATGTAGACGTTTGAGTGGTGAGAGCTTGATGAAAACACCTGCACTGAGCATCTGTATTCAGTGTGAAACACGATCCATGGTGCTGAACGTATCCGATTGTTGGTTGAGATTACTAGACTGACTGTTATTCGTGAACGAAATGATAAATTTTCTGTTATGTCACTCAGCTGGATCCAGTTTTAGGTGAAGTGTCGCAAAGTTTAGTTTTTTTAATAGTAGAGAAAAATAATTCAATGGAGTTCTATACCTAATCTGCTGTCAAATATTGAATTATTCATTTAGAACTGGGCCTACTGTGTCCTGGCATCGGGACTCTTCCAGCTATTTGTATCAATAGAACGCTACTTAATCTGAAATCATTTCTTGGAAGAGTTTACAAGATGGTAACAATGGATCCAAACACCTTGTACATTTTGTTACAATATTATCTGGGAAGGTTAGGTCTGTTACAGGGGCGGAGATCACTGTACAGCTCTGAAGAAGAAGCTGTCTCTGAGTCTCTCTGTGGTGGTTTTAATGTTCCTGTCCAGCTTTCCTGATGGAAGCCGTACAAACAGGGCATTGCCCAGGTGGGTGGGGTCCACTGCAATGTGTCTGGCCCTCTTCTGGAGTTTGGCAGTGTAGATGGAGTCCAGATCTGGTAGACGGCGGCCCACAATCCCCTGAGCTGTCCTCAGCACCCAGGCTAAGTTCCTCTTGTCCTGTGCTGTGCAGCTGCCATACCACACCGTCACACTGAGACACAGGATGCCATCCTTGGTGGCTCTGAGAAGAGAGTCCCGTCTGCTTCACCTTTTCTGAGGAAGAAGAGCTGTTGTTGGGTCTTCTTCACAAGGTGTGAAGAGTTCACAGTCCAGGAGAGGTCAGAGGAAATGTGGGTGCACAGGAACTTAATGTTGTCCACACGCTCCACTGCCTCTCCGTGTATACAGAGAGGAGCGTGCTCAGTCTGCCTGGACCTCCTGTAATCTATTATGACCTCCCTTGAAGTTGAGAACCATATTGCTCTTGGAACACCATTTTGTGAGACTCTGGACCTCTTCTCTGTAGCGGGTCTCATCATTGTTGGATATGAGACCTACCACAGTGGTATCGTCCGCAAACTTCACAACCATGTTGGTGGATGGCAGAGGAGTCCTGTGTGAAGAGGGCAGGGCTGAGCGCACAACCCTGCGGCGTTCCAGTTTTGCGGATCAGAGGTGAAGACTTCCCTATCCTCACCACCTGTAGGCTGTTGGTGAGGAAGTCCCTGATCCAGATGCAAAGTGATCCTGACAGATCAGGTTGCAGAGCTTCAGGGCCAACATGTCCAGGAGAACCGTGTTAAAGGCTGAGCTGAAGTCCGCAAACAGCATCCTAACATAGGTGTTGGGATGCTGCAGGTGAGTCAGGGCCGTGTGAAATGCTATCGAGATAGCATCCTCCATAGAACGGTTCTCACTGTATGTAAACTGCAGACTGTCCAGGGTGTTCACGGCATACACAAACTTTCAGGTTTATAAATGAATGGCTTGCACGTCCCACGCCTGTTTCCGTTTCTAAATCAGAATAAACTCTACAGTGGGCGCATGTGAGGGAACGTCTTGCCACACCTTTATAGTGTCTATAAAAGATCAGGTGGACACCTATAATTAATATTCATCACATTTCCATGACGGTTCAGGAGCAGGTGGTAGATGCTGTCAACGCCGTGTCAGAGGGTACAACACGCCAGAGTCACCAGGTTAGTCCTTTTTAATTTAATTTATAAATTTATAAAACATGTGCTGATACATCTGAGATTGGTAGCAGTTTATTTAGTGTTAAATAATATTTTTAATTCCTGACTGTTCAGCTGGGTTGGCGGCGCTACAGCTGTGGTTGGAGAGGGTGAGGCCAGAGTCCACACAGCACCACAGCAGCCATGTCCCCAGAGGGAATCCTGCAGGTGCATAGGGACACAATCACTGCTATTAACCAGGAGGCCAAGGAGTTGCAGGAAATAACATTTGGACAGAAACTGGGACAACACTAAAAGCATTGTGAAAAAAATAAATAAATACTTCACCTCCTGCGTGTTTTATCAGTGTTGCATCACTTCTAGACCTCCAGCCTCCAGTCTTTGTCCCACTCTGCTGGGTCTTAGAATGAATGACTGAAGCTACTTTTCACACGTTCTTTTACTGACTG
>JBAMHW010000012.1:31819294-31841907 GCA_037177495.1 Rhadinocentrus ornatus | reverse complement strand
AAAGGCCGACTTCTCTGGAAGTGCTGGTACCTGCCTGCTGGTTTCCCCAAAAGTGTTCCCAAGTAATTCATCTAGTGTGCAGGGCACATTCTTTTTGCAGATGGGGGACCCTGGAAATCTCCATCTTCTCCTTTACTCTGACCCTCTTCTGCAGCAGCTGCACAATCACCAAGTTCCTCCTGGTTCTGCCTCCCTGCTTCCTACAACAAATAAAACAGTGGAACAAATAATTAATACACAATATAAATGTCTTGCGTTACTTCTTTGACAGCACTCTACTTATTTCATCATTAAATTGCAATACATCAAGACAATATTAACAAATTGTTCACATACATTATTATTCATAATCATAATGTAAACATTTTAAAATGCATTTACCTCCAGAACGTTCAATTTAAACAGACACAGAAAACCCTGTCGTACTACATTGTGAATGAAATACTCCTACATGTCGCTAATGATTTATTTATTTACCTGACAATGCTCCACGATGGCTGCAGCTTCAGCGACCGTTCTTGCAAATGTTTCTTGCTTCTCCTCTTCTGTCAGGAATGGCAGCACTTTAAACCTTGGATCTAGTGCTGACGCTAGATTAAGTGTGGCCTTTTCCACCTCCGTACCTCTTACTTAAGTCTTGGTGAACTGCTTCTTTCAGGTCTCTAACAAACGGAGGATCTCCGAGGGTTTCCTGCGTGGCTTGCAGGAGTTGCGCATGGAGTGGAGCTATGACAGAGACTGTCGGGTTGTTCTCATCAGACATAACACTTGTAGCTACCTTGACTGGCTTTAGGGCCCGGATGAACTCTTCTGCATTAGATATGTCTGACTCTGTGAAGGTGCTGATCTAGTTCTCTTTTTTTCTCACATCGGGAGAAAGCAGAGCAGCTATGACTGCTGGCTGCTGTTCAAGGAAGCGCTCGACCATATCATACACACTGTTCCACCTGGTTGATATGTCAGTTATCAGTTTGTGCGCAGGGAGCTCCAGGAACTTCGGTTTTTGCTCCAAAACGTGAAGTGAGATGGCACTTCTATGGAAAAATCCAGTCACACGCCGTACTCGTCCGAGTAATCTTGCTACAGCCGGCAGCTTTAGCGCACGCTGAGAGGCCAGGTTGAGTGTGTGCGCGTATCACTTGACGTGTAGAAAGCCGGCTAACTGTTCGGCGACAACCATATTTGCCATATTATCTGACACTAAAGCCAGGTCTTTATCTGTGATGTCCCATTCAGTCGTCACGTTACAAAGCAGCTCTGCTACATTTGAGCCAGTATGAGACTCATGCATGACCCTGGTCTGGAGGACGAGGGAGGACAGAGACCAGTCTTCAGTGATGTGATGGGCTGTTATGGTGATGTAAGACTGGGTTGCCCGTGAAGTCCATGCGTCACAGGTGAGAGCAACACGTTCCGCTCTGATGAGTTTTTCTTTGACTTTCTTCTTAATGTCCCTTTCTGGACTTTCTGGAAGGTATCACGTACCTCGGCTCTAGCGTGTGTAGCATGTTCCTGAATCCCGTCTTCTCCACAACCCTAGAAGGCCGCAGGTCTTTGCAAATAAAGTCAGCGATTGAATTAGTTATGCGTTTCGCTTTTTCAGAACTGCTGGGTAGTTTGTACAGTGCTGCTCTGAGTGTCTGCTGGCTTGCTGCTGCAGTTCGTTTGGCTACTAGCTCTGCATTTACCTCAGGGTGGTGTCTTGCTAAGTGGGCAGTAACGTTGGTTGTGTTTCTGCAGTACGTGAGCATTACAGTGTTTACAAATAGCTTTTGACATGTCCAGCTCTGCTTTTCCCTTCAAACCAAAAAATCCAAAATGTGTCCATACTTTTGACTTAAAATGTGATGGAGGTTTTATCTCCGCACATTTTTGCAAATTCTCCGCCACTGTCTTTTTCCCACGAACGGATGTAACGTCATGTGATAGCCAGAAGAAAAACATTTCGCCCTCTACTGGAGAAAAGCGGTAACCCTTTTCCCACCACCATACTTATAAACAGACTAAAACAAAGCGTTTGAATTGGAGGTAAAATTTATTTTTGAACAAAAAAATTGATTTAAAAATTGTAAAACAAAAACGCGATACTTAAGTGAATCGATTTTTTTTCTCTCACTCCTAGTTTATAGACTTAAACGGTTTCCCAACCAACAGCAGATACTTTTTTATCTACTTAGGGTTCTAAGGCCAGACACAGCTCTGAGATGTCCTCTCATGATTCATCTATGAATTAATAAACTGCTTGTCTGTGTGCGCTGCACGTCAGGTGGTGGGCATGGCCAAGGTGCAGCAGCATTGCTGACTGACAGATTGCGCTCACAATATGCAGAAATGTCGTTTTTCATGTGGGACAATCTGCCCTTAAACATTTTCGTCTTGTCAACAAATCTCACAAACGTCTCGTCATGTCATCCGAGAGCCGTTTTTAGCTCGTCACTGTCTCGCTATCGTCATGAAAAAAAGGTTCGTCATCGTTGACAAAAACAACACTGCTTGCTATAAAAAAATCGGATGCATTGATCAGTTATGAACAATCCTCGATGTTAATCAGCTGTTACTTGTTGCTGGATTAACTGTACTGAGACATCCCAGTACAGAACAGCTCTGTACTGGGGTGTTAGGAGAGAAGATGGTAATGGCTAGGGTCTCATCCATGTTAAAGGGCAGCCCCCCTCCCCAAACGCCCACACCCCTCCCGAGCACTAACAGCCCCGCAGAGATTCTCCAGACAGACAGACTGCTGCACCCAAAGCATGAAGAAGCTGTTGCAGGTCCTGGTTTTCTGTAGCAGTTAGACTGGAAACCAGCACTGCTTCCAGTAGACTCGGGCCCTGTTCACACAACAAATGGTTTTTTTTTTAAATAAAAAAATGCATTTACACAACAGCAGAATGAAAACTATGTCCATGCAGAAGAAAACGCAGAGAGGACCAGAAACGATGTAGCGTGCATGCTAGGCCTCTAGTGGGCAGTAAAACAACACACAGAAGACCGTAAAACACAACACAAGTGCGTTACGTATCAACATTATCTGGCATGTGTAACCTCTGTGTACTCGCTGATGGTTTAATACTCAGAAACACGTTTTGCTTCAACAGACCAAATAAATTAAACAGATGTAGCAGCATAAATATCACACGGAGGTCAACGTTGTGCTTTTCGCGGGTTAAGCAGGGTCTTAGTGTGCAAGTGCAAGATGACATGAAATACGTCATCGTTACGAAAACATTCCACTTCCAGTTTACACCGACGGGACTCGCCTTGCGTTGTGAGAAAACAACGTGTAAACAAGAGGCCGAACGCAACAAAGGTTTTTACTGTCTCAGCACTGTGGTGTAAACAGGGCCTAAATACACACTCAAAACAATCCAGTATAATTTATTAATTTACGTGCTTACTTTATCTCATTTTTATAACTTTTATATTATAACAACAAGTAGGTTTCTGGGGGGGACCTGTGTGGAGTTTTCATGTTCTCCACGTGTATGCATGGATCCTCTGCATGCATGTTAGGCTGATCCGAGTCTACATTCTGAGTGAAAGTCTGACTGAATGTGTTGGTTTTACGAAGGACCAGGAACAGCTCCAGTCTGTCACGACCCTGCATTTCAATAATCTTGAGAAAAAAAAGTTTGTTTTCTCAAGATAAGAAATTATTCCGTTATCACAAAAAAACAATGTTAAAAAAGCATCAGCTCGGCTGCTCTCGGCTTCTGTTGTTAACGTTTTTCAAAAGCCCATTCAAAATCTGAAAGCCGGATCTGGATCAGACTCGTTCTCTAGGTGGGTTTACACTAACCTCGGCTTGATTTTTAACCCATCATCAGATGATGATGTCTCTGTTTGTCAAAGAGAGCTAAGATTACAGGTAGGATGCTGCATTAACCAACATTAGGGGCAACTCAACAAGGAAATCTTTGAAAGTTCTATCGTTCTTCTTTAAATCATTCTCCTGGTGCCTTAATGTTAAATTCAACATGAACACAGTGTTTTAGAGGAGAATTCAAAACACTTGGATGGATGGATAGATGGATAGATGGATAGATGGTGTGTATCATAAAACCAAAAAAAAATACACAAATATAAAAGTATTAGTGATAGACCATATATCCCCAGCTCTTGGTCTCATCAGTGAGTTCAGGTTGTGAACATATAGTGTGCATACGTATGTGTGTGTGTGTGTACCCCTCTCTTGAGGCTGCGGAGACACTGCTTCCTGGTTCTTGAACCAGAGCTCATAAGGTCATTAAGCCGTTGTGTGATTGGCTCTCTGGAAGCAGGGGGCGGTGACTGGGGACTGTTAACCACGCCTCCAGGTGAAGGTGAGGTTGGAGGTGGAGGTGGAGGCTGCCGAGGGGAGGACAGGAGGGTCAACAACTGGGCAGAGAGAAAGAGAATAAGAAAAAAAAATATGTGACAGGTGATTCCTTCAGGTGTTACTGCAACTGTGTGCGTGTACCTTATTTTTTCGTAAGAAGGGCCACAGCCTCCTGCTATGTCTCCGCCCCTCCACCCGGTTGTCGAGGTAACTAGATTCAGAGATGCTCCGCCTCATGGTGGCGCTATAATCTTCAAACTCTATGTCGCCTGGAGGATCAAAGCCAGATTTATACACCTCCACCACCTGACGGGTGTCCTGCAAACAGAAGCAGCTCAGCATCAGACCAAGACCAGGAAAGCCATCAGCGAGGTGGTCCTGCACTTGTTCAACTTGAGCCTCTGTTTGGGGAAAGTCCCAGTTTTGTGGAAGACCTCCTGCGTGATTCCAGTTCCCAAAAGAGCCCACACCAGGGAACCAAACCACTATTGACCTATTGCCCGGACCTCCCATCTGATGCACCTCATCAGGGTGGATGATGCCATTATCTACCTGCTGCATCGGGCCCTGTCTCACTTGAAGGCCCCTGGGAGAACTGGGAGAGCGCTTTAACACCGTCCAGCCATTGCTGCTGCAGGTTGCATGGACCATCAACTAATGTGTGGCGGTGTATCAGATCTGGTAGTCTGCAAAACAAAGGCCTTCCAATGTACACCTTGGACTTCAACTCGACTCTCATGTGCAGAAGTTTACAGCGCAACGTGATGCGTCATTTAATGTTACATAATAAAATAAACAAAAAACTCTGACATTTTGTTTCACGGTTCAAACATAACGGTTAACAGTGTGAAATCGATGCCCTTTGTCTCACCAGTGTGAATAGTCTGCAGAAGAAACTGTATTTCATTCAGATAATTCAGATTCATTCTCTACTCTGCTTGAAAAGAAATGTTCAAAAGCAGTTTTATAATGTAGTTTCTAGAAAGAAGCCTCCCAGGTCCAGATAGAGGTCCTGAAGCCTTTTCATCCATTTCCTCTTAGAGAAATACAGAGTTAATATGAAGGATTTAGCCACTGTTTACAGAACAGAGGGTATTAAGTTCGAATTGACCTTCTGGCTTGCTAAACTTTTTTGCTAGTCTATTTTGTTATTTTGGCATAAAAATGGAAATAAATTAAACTTAAGACCTATGAGGAGTGTTCATTTGATTTTACACATTTATAGTGTTAGATTATTATCATATAATAATTATAAAACGTTGGTTATTTATCAAATAAGTGCATCAATAGTATCTATAATTGTGACATCCCGAGCAGGAAACAGTCCAAACTTTCCTCCTGGAAAGTAAACTGGTCCCAGTCTGATAAGGTCAAAATGCCTTCAGCAGAAGTAGACACCAGTCTTAAGTCTTGACGTGAGGAACATGGTAATCAGGTCCATTCTAGACGCGTAAAAACGGATCCTGATGTGTCAGTCAAACATTCACAGAAGTCAGGCTCACCTTTCTGGGCTGGATGCTTTCAGCAGCGTCCATCATGGCATCCAGACAGCGACTCACTACAGGAAGAACTTTTCTCTCGGCCTCGGCCGACAAACGCATCGCTTCACCGACTCTCTCGATCCGCCGCTCCTCCATGTCCTGAATACGCTGCCGAGCAAAGGAACACGTCATACACCATGCTGCAGTCAGGGTTGTAAGCAGGTGCAGCACAGCACAGGGTTTACGCTCTTCATAACGGCTGCAGCAGCTCAGGGCTGCCTGAAAGAGTCACCTGACATCTCTGCTCTCCAGGTAACTGAGTGTACTAGACACATGATGTTTATTTAGATGGAAACAACCTCAATCTGAAGAAGTTCAGACGCTGTGTAAGATGTAAATAAAAGCTTTGATTTACAAATCTAATCTAATGTTTATTAGACTTAACATTTTAATATGTACTGAAAAATATGAGCTTATCTTAAATTTCATGGCTACAACATGACTGAAAGTTTGGACGGGAAAAGTCTGGAAAGTAAAGAAGCGTCTGGAGAAACATGTTGCAGCTAATCAGCTGGATTATCAAGAGGTCGGTGCAGGGACGCAGATGGGATTTTTTAACTGGGGGGGACCGAGCTGTCAGCAAATGATTTCATCTCAATGGGCCGGTTGTTCACTTGCAAGTGAAACCACCGGGAGCATGTATTGTCCTGCATCACACTGCGACCAGGCGGACTGTCCCCCTCTGTGACGCACCCGAGTCCCGTACCAGCCCAACCTCTGTCATTCCGTCAGAATGAGGGACGGACAGGACGTGTAGTGAGGGATGCAATCGTTAGAAATTTCTTTTTTTTGACAAGTTCTTTTCTGATTATGCAGTAATGAATATTTGTGTATGTTTTTTTTTTGTTTTTTTTGGGGGGGGGGTATTTTTTGGGAACGTGATAATGTCATGTTTTAATTTTTGCTGCAGGGGTAAATAGGTAGGCTATTCCCCAGTGAACCACTTTATCCCTGTAACGGTTAAACAGGTCAGGTGAAAAATACACACATCAGCATATGCACTGAATAAAAAGTTCTAAATATGATCAGCTGTTAGGTTTTCCGCAGTTTCTTCCTGAAACCCGCCCATACTGAGGGTTTTATCCGGATAACAAAAAGGATTGGCTTACGTGATCCAAACCGATTTGGGAATCCGGATATCACTTTTGAACAACCCATTTTTAAGATTTGATTCTATCCAATAATCGAAATCCGATTGGATTATGTTTGAACAAACAGCCCAATAAGATATTTATGATCAAACAAACTTCAGGGAGAATTTCTTTTAAAGCACGCACAGCTTGTGTTGACCTTGTACTTGTTTTTAAACACAGCCAGTTGGACTCTCAACTCCTTTTTCAGTTCAGGATATTTGCAAACTGCTGCGTCATTAGCAATGTGAGTCAGGAGTAAGTTTTCCAGTTGTTTTAATGTTTGAATGCCTGGTTGCAAAAACCTCTCAGTTATTTGTCTATCTACTCTACTGTGTCTTGGACACCATGTATAGTAGACACGGCTATATACATCCCCCACGTCTCTAGTGCCATCTGCACCCATTGGTCGGTGACTTAACTGGGTTTTTTAAAAAAAAGCACCCTAGAGAAGCAGAGTCTCTCAGAAGTAAAGATGGACAGAGGATGAGATTTAGATGAATCATGAAACATTCCAGATCTGTTCCCACAACCACAAGAATATCGTTCCATAAATGTTCAAGTCACTTGTGACTCCCAGATCCACCAGCTCAATGTGGTCTTCTCCTCCTGCGAGGAGCACACGACTCCATCAGCATAAGCATCCAACAAGGAAAATCTGGTGACGCATGGTCACTGGTACGTATCTTTTATTATTTAATACATGGTATTTATTTATTAGGAGATGGCGGTTATGCCCTCCCCTCTGTACTAAACTGTACAAAGTTCAGAAAGATCAACATGTATTCTACGGTGCACCACTTTAGCCACTACACCACGAGGATGCTCGTGGAGGATGATTTCATGGGACCAGACAGCAGGCTGCTGTCCAAGTTCAGGACTAATTAATTGCTTTTGTACAAGCTGCTTTTATATGTGTGATTATTTAAAACCAAGCTATCACTTTAAACATGAGGACAAACGGTTTCAGTGTACATCTGAGTTATTTTCATTAATTTCTTTTCACATTTTGTTCATTTTTTCTCGTCTGTATGCACACTGTCCTTCAGTCTCATGACCTTTTAGGGGCATTTTCAGGCATTAGGGCCACCCGGTCCATCGTTTTAACATACAAAGAGATTAGTATTCACCAGCCCAAGAGGAAATTTGTGAGCAGTTTTTCGGTCTACAAACACTTAAGACAGGACAACTTAAGGACAAACTGAAGAAGATTTTAAAGAAGATATTGGTAAACGGCGTTCAGTCATTCTGACAATAAAAGTAAAAACTTTGAATTTTCTATCATCTACAGCTTCAGAGAATCTGGAGACATCTCTGTAAACATCAGTATTGGTATGTGGGTGGTCCTCAGGCAGCTCTGCATTAAAACCAGACACAATTCTTGACTGGAAATTACTGCAAGGACTCAGGAAGACTTCCAGAAAGCAGCATCTGTGAACAGTGGCGAACTTTGGGGGCCCCTGCATTTACCTAATCTAATGTACCTTAAATGCACATTCTACGGATATTGCAAACTCTCATATTGTCTTAAAGCATGGATGTGTGCAAATTAGGGCTGTCAAAATTATCAGAATTCTGAATCAGATTAATCACAGCTTTCAAAATAATCAACCATGATTAATTACCACTGAAATTTTTTTATTTTTTTTATTTGGTGTTGCATCAACAGAAAGAGCCAACGCTACACATATTTGCTGTTAACTGAACTTCCCTTGGATAAAGTTAAAATATCCAAGGGTCAGTAAATGCAGCATGTAATGTTCTTCTGTCCTAAAAGCAGCAGATGTGACGACTAAAGTTAAACAGCCAACATTGATGAAGAAACTGATAAAACTGATGATCGGGACAAAAACAGCTTTTTCGTCTTATCATGGAAGTGTGAGTGTTTGTGCAGCGGTGATAAAAGTCCTACAGCAGCATCGCCCAAAGTAAACACCTCCTGATAAAATACATCATTGGCTGCTTGTTTTACAAGTTTTTTTCCACTTTTTGCTAGTCAGTGCTCCTGCCTGGCCCCCATCCAAACTTTTCTAGACCCGCCCCTGCATAGCTGAAATATAATCTGACATATTATATGACAAATCCGTTTGTCACTATGTTAAAGAAGGTCCTGCCAAAAACAAAACTTTAGGGTGAATATGTAAACCAAAAACTGCTAGTTTCCTCCTTCATAGCTGACCTATAAACACACACGAGAAAAAAGCCAATCAGCTGATCACAGACAGCCGTCGTGATTTTGTTTTCCAAAAAGGCGACAACAAAAGCGAAAACACGGGAAGATGTATTCACCCTCTCGCGTTTTCATTAATATGCGAAAGTTTGCCGTTGTGGATCTGCAGCCCTTTTCATTTTGTGGAAAATCTTTCTCCTTAACTTGGACTGGCCACATGTTCACAGCGCTCTCCATCAGTGAGCAACTCGGCCAGACTGCTGCGTCGTCTTGCCGTCATTGGGGAGGCAGGAAGGAGAAATGCTGTCACTCACCATAACTTGCACATCATCTTCTGTCAGATTGCTGCTGGCTGAGCCAGAGCCGCTTGGATTGACAGGACTGTCGTCGGTTATAGGAGGAGCTTCAGCTGCAACGTGAGAGCAGTGTAGGTTCCTCTTGCGCCAGCTGACTCTGCTTCCACAGTTCCAGTAAAAAAATTAGAAAGCTTTAACAGCTTTGAAACGAACTGCCTGCTTTGGTCCCTCTTTTTCTTCTCTTTCTTTTCTTTGAGAGCTACTTTCGTATGTCCGCTTCGTTTTGATTTCTCTCTTTTACCGTTTGGTTGTATTTTGATTTAATGCGCCATATTCATTTCTGCATTCCTGCAGCGTGATAGGTAACATGGAATAGTCCGCGTAGTGCAGACTGAGGGGGCGCACGGTTATATAAAGACCGTCAAAACACAAGTAATTAGTGAAATTAGACATTCCAATGCTGCTATTGTGAAGAGATTTAATTTGAAAAAAAAAAAGAAAAAAAAAAAGGAGCATGGTAAAAGAAATAAGAAGGCGGCATTTTGGGGCCCTATGGCCTTGTATGGGGCCTGGGGCTCCAGGCAAATGCCTGGTGTGCCTATAATACATGATGTTGTGGAACAGCTGGAAGGACCGAGGTTATGGTCTCATACATGTCCCAAACTGGACGTATGAAGGTTGCTTACTTGCATTTTTCTGTGATAATGCTGTTGGTGGTAAACACAAGTTTGGGTGCTGGTGATGGCAGTCCAGATTTGTTGGTCTTTGCTGGAGCGATCGAACCCGGACGCTTTTTACTTTGATGTTTTTGGTTTGTTTTTATACTTTCTAAAATGTCATCACCTGAATGTGTGACGACCTCACGCCTCATAATTAGATTTGCAAAATGAAAAATTATTTGTTGTTAGTTTTGGTTGTTCCCGCTTCTGTCACAGCCTACTGGACCGGCCCATCACACACAAATACCATGACATCGTCCTGAAGCTGGTATCAGTGGTTTACCTGGTATATAACTGGTACCAGTGTGTGGTAGTGCTGGTGCTGGTCCTGGTTAAACTGGTTTAAACTGGCTACATAGTCTTTCCTGGACTCTTCTGCAGCTTGTTGTTTATGCTGAGCTGTTTGTCGAGCCTGAAAGCAGCACAAGAGTTTTAAACCAAGCAATACGGACGGAGTTATTCGTGGAATTGGGAAGGAATCTTACCTTCAGCGAGCAGCGCTGAAACACAAACGGGACGTCAGATCACTTAGTTATGACCACAGTGACGGATTAAAAAAAATCTACCAGCAGACTGCTGGATGTGAATTCTGATGTCCAGGACAGCGTACCTTCTCTCCATCTGTCTTGTTGTCAAGGTCGATTCTGTCAGAGATGTGCTGCGCCCGCTCCGCCTCCTTACAGTCGCGTTCAAACCGACGTTTACTCTAAACAACATCAAGACAACAACAAAACCAGTGAAACCACATTACCCTAAGGTTGGGCTTGGTTGGTGTCAGACGGCCACTCACAGACTCCAGCTGTTTCCAGGAGCTCTCGATGTGCTGCTGAGCACGCCGGCCATCTTGGAAATGCTACAAAAGATACACAAACTGGTCAGACTAGTCAGATGACCTCAGCATCAGTCCATACTGCAGATACTTCCTCAGCTAAATGACATTAGATATTTTATCTAAGCCACTTCCAAGTTCAGAACATTGTCTCTTCAGTCCATCAGAAACTCTGGTGTTGGCTTTAGGTATTAAAATCTGTTTACAGGACAGAGTCCAGGCAGAACCGGCCCAGAAGTTCATGTAGAGAACCTTTAGATTTTCTTGAAAGTAGAGTGGGACATAGTCAGTGGGTTTGTTTTGGATTTCTTTTGGTTTCTTGGATTTATGTTATTGATATTTGAGGTACTAAATGAGATTTTATTTCATCTCTAGGTTTCCTTAGCAAGGCACCTTTTTAATGGAAAGGTATATGAACTGGACTAATTTATGGGATTATATTCGGATTCTAAGACTTGGATTTTTCTTTTAAGGTACAGTGTGTGATATTACTGACATCTAGTGGTAAAGACGGGCATAGAAATGACTTCAAATACCAAACAATGTGAACGGATGGTGGCCGTCAGTGGCCAAAATTCTTTCAGATATAAACAAGTGACCTCAGGCACAGCGATTACTGCGCTACACTAACTACTTCAAGACTATGTACAAGTGTACCATCTTCTTCTATGGTCCTTAAAATGACCCTAGAATGATGTCCCAAACGGTGCTCCAGCATCTCAAACAAGGCCAGTCTGGACGTTTTCAAGCTCAGATCTTTCTCACACATTGTTGTTTGTCCATTCAGAGACACCATAGTAAAACTAGTGCAAGAGATATGGCAGCTGTCATGTTAGTGGATCCAGGACAAGTAGATATAAATGGCTCATTTTAAGAGAATAAATCATAACAGTTATTTGAGTAAAGTGATTAGAATAGAAATACTGTTTTTAATGATAAAATGTTCAGTAAGTCAGACTGTACTTAACCCAGATATTTAACCTTTCACAGTCTGGTACCTTTCAAAGTACCTCTTCCAGTCTTCCTTTGGGAACCAGATTGTACTTTAGAAAACCACAACCCAGAAACGGTCAACTTTTCACAATTATGAGCACCACATTAAAGAAATGCTGAGATTCAGCCACCACTGGTTCAAACTGTCGAGCTGGACGTTTGTCTGACCAGATGAAACTCGCGTTGTTCAAACAGCCCATCCCACTCAAAGTTCATTTTAAAATAAAACTGTTTGACTTCATAAGAGTTAGGGAAAGCTAAACGAGTTCTGAAAAAATAGTCCTGCATACAGGTCACATGATCCTGAACACAGACACTCTGCAGTGTTCCGAACCAGTGGGTGGAAGTAATGTGGACACTGAGGATTGTGTCAGTGACCCAGTTTCTGAATGTTGCGTCTTTTGAGATGTCACAAATTTCTGAATAAAACAAAGGAGGCCTCCTGCTTTCTGATTGGCTGCAGCTGTCTGAATGTTTATAGCAGCGCCTGCAGGAGGCGTGACTTTGTGTTTCTGTACTTAGAGAGATGGCGAGACGCGGTGAAGCGAGATGAGCGATGTTTGCGGCCAGCCGCGAGACAACTCTACTGGTGCGGCAGCAGAAAACAGTGATGAAACATCACGTTTAGCCTGCTGTCCAGATTTTTTATGCCCATCTAAAGTCGTTCTTTGTGGCTTGTCTTCTTTTTCTGCAGTCATCTGGCAGAAATTAGTGAGCAATGAAAACTGGACTTAAATGAGTCACAGGCTCTTAATGAAGCCCAGAGTTCCTTACAGGAAGTGGACCTTCATGGTTCTGTGATGTAACAGTGGGATGAACCCTTGAAACTCAGCTAGATCGCCAGCACCCCTCAGTGCTATCACTTACACCATCAACCATATCTCAGGAACAGTAGTGTGTAACTCTGTGGGATAAATTGTGATCTACGGATATCCCATCCACAATGAAAGATCCATGATAACAGCATTATTTATCACATTTTCATCATAAAAAGATCACTACTATGTTGGTAAGGGACTTCCATTTAGACCCGGAAATTCTGTCAATGTTTCCACCAATCAGAGATTAAACTGGCAGTAATGTCCAATCAGGAGCATCCAAAGTTAGTAGAAGGTTCTCTGCGTTTCTGAAAAGTAGAAAAATAATGCTCCTCTATGGCTGGAATAAAGCCAAGATGATGAGTTGGAGTTGGTTTAGTGGGGCAAGCCGGCAAATAGCAGCATAAATAACTGGAAATGAGGAAAAACTGTAAATATGTCAATTGCTTGTTTGTTTTAATTCTAATATTTTTTCTCCTGAAAAAAGAGAAAAGGCTTGGGTCACTGTTGATCTGTGTGTTACTTCTACTAAGTTTGTTAGTTATAAATTCTATTTTCTCTTTTTGGTTGGCCGTTATGTTGCTATTACTACGGACACGTTCATTTTTATATAGTTAGTGTGCACTTGTGTGTTTCCTCACCGTCTTCCTTTCAGTCTTCAGCTCCTGAACGTATCGCGTCAGTTCGCAGACGATCTGAGAGTTCAGGTTTTCTGCGAGGTCTTCTCTCTGAACCGCCAGCTCATTCAGTTGCTGCAGGGTTGCTGTGAACGCCACGCACCAGGTGTACCTTAAGCAGCCAATCAGAGACCAGGGGACAGGCGTGTGAAATGATACACAACCTTCAGAGAGCACGAGAGAATGAATGAAAAAAATGCATTGGTCACCGCCAAGTATGTAAACTTAGGTCACAACTAATGGGTAGGGGCAGAAGAGGCAGGTACACCCAGGACAGGTTGCCGTTCCATCGCAGGGCCAACACAGAGCCCATTTATTGTTTGAAATACAATAAATGAAAAAATAGAAAAGTTTTTATTCCTGCTCATGTCAATCTCAACAGTTGTGCTTTCTCCACAGCCACTGTCAATCTGACCACTGCTCTGTACTTTAATCTTCTGTCTACATACAGCTGTTCTCATTCCTGCTTTTCTGCACCGTTTATGTGGTCTAACGGATATCCTAGAATTTCAGTCCTCACATCTACCACCTCACATCTAAATTGCAATAACACTAAAAAGCCTATTAAGCTCTCTAAGAAAATCAACTACGTTCTGCAAGATCTTGTTCAGCCTACAAGTGTTGAAGTGAATTATTGAAATGCTGTCCTCTACTTTGATGCTATTGTTAAACTGGCTCACGAATGTAGTTGTAGTTGTTAAAAAACTCATTTCTGGATCTATATCATTTTGGTGTCTGTGTCCCCGTTTTGCCGTTCTGGCTCTTCATGTTTAAAAAAATCATTTCTTTAGAGTCAGCACGCGCATCATTGCACTGACGTCTGTTGCCACGACAACATCTACTTATTCTGATGTTAAAACAAGAGAAAAATGGACCCAGAAACCCCTGATGCATTGTTTTCATGACAACACCATGCATATGGTTTTACACATCCTCACGTGGTCCAGGTTTGAAGATTTTTTTTTTTGAGTGGCTGAGAATGTGAGCGGACAACACAGGTTCCACAGAGAAGATGAATAAGCCACAGCATCTTTATTTATAGAGCACTTTGAACAACGACGAGCCTGACACAAGTGCTGTACAATAAAAAACAAGGAACAGAATAAAAACTCCAGATGGTTGAACTAATAAAGGAGAATGAAAACATGGACTGAGGAGTATTTCGTAACAGCGAAATCATGAAATCACAGGAGGAGTGGAGAATCTTGTGACTCGGCGTGTGAATTTAGCTTAGCGCCGCAGGCCCGCAACAATGCGATTCTGGGACGCTTCTGATGCCGGGTGCATTGCACCCGGTGGAAACCATATCTTCGACTAAACCGGCTGCGAACAGCAGCGGAGGCCAAGGCGCAGCCGTAACGTGCTGCACACCCACCCAGTGTAAAGGAGGGATAACCGCCCCGCCCCGAAAAGGTGGCGCTTGACACACTGCAGTTGGTTGAAAAAAGAAAAGAAAAAAAGAGTCACCTCCGGTGCAACCTGGCATGAAAACAAAGCAGAGACGGCTCCTTGTTTAGAGCAACATATTTTCTCTTTGTTGATTAAATCTCTGTTTAAAATGGCGTTACGAAGCACCACCAAGAAAAAAAGAAGCCAAACTGTTGGAGGACGGCCATTCTCCTCCTTTCTTTCTTAGTCCTGTTTTTTGTTCTACTTTGAGGAAAACGCTGCGATGGCATCATGCCGTTACGTAGCTGAGGCATCTATCGCTATCCAAGATAATACGCCTCTTAAATAAGGTCATGGTTGGCTGTGGAAACACGAGATTTCGTTTTACAAAGCTCGACCCTAACCCTATCCGTCCTGACCTGACCTGTCCTCGCTGGCGGAAACGAGGCTTAAGCGAACATGGACGGAGGTTTACGTGGAGAACATGGGTGGAGGATAAAGTGGATGAAGTAAAAAATGGATAAAGGAGTATGTGGATGAAAGAGGACATGGATGGGGGCATGAACATTGCCAGTTTCTGACACCGAGGGGGGCCGAGGTGGACACGGTTTGTCCGCTGATGGTGGCGTGTTCGCATCGGGGGCGAACACAAAAGGAACCCAGGAGAAATGACGGCAGAGGAAACACTGCATTTCATTTCCAACAACAAAAACACTGTAAATTTGGTAACAGTCGTCAGTCTAATGCTAAATTGTTGGTGTCCATGTTGAACCTTTCCAGCAGAGTTGTTGGTATTGAACTGAATTTACACTGAACGTTGACAGGCCTGATGGAGGTAAGGAGAACCAGAGCTTCTCCAACACATCCCAAAGTTCTTGTGAGCACAGCGGCTGATTTTAATGAAAGTGGTGATATTAGCTGATCCCAATTACCTCAGTGTGACAGAAAAATGCCCAATTCCCCAATTTACCATACTATCACTTTCACATGGATCATCATCAGTGTCCCAGATCAAGTTTTCATGGGCACAACCCACAAACTCGACTCTGCTGCTCATCCCACTTGCATTTTCCTGCACCAAACACTAATGTCCTTCTTTTTTAAGTTAATATCACTTTGTTTAAAGATGTCTGAACCACTACAGGTTCACTCTACACATCAGACGCCTTCCCACCATTACATTACCAACATTTACCCCCTCAAAGTTTCTATTTAAATGTGTTTAAGATGAAGTAATTAGTTTAACTGATAAGCCAACTCTGTCTTAGCTTGTGTGCTAATAATAAGCTCTGATTAAACCTCTCTGATCTAAGATGTTTTTAATGTTTACGGTTTGAGCGAGTCAGAAATATTGTGTGACATCTGTCAGTCTGAGTCAGCTACAGGGACGACAGGCAGGTAACAGAAGGTATGTGAAATGTATAATATGGCACTTTTAAGGTGAGTGTTCAGGAGTGTACGACAGGTGTGTGTCGGCCATTAACCAACCAGATGGTTGAACAAAGAAACAAGTTGACTAACCTGCTCTCATCTTCTCTGCTACGTTTTGGATGGTACTTCTTAGACAAGCTCCTGCAGCGAGACAGGTGGACAAAGCCAGAGACAAAAGGACAGATTTATATTTCACCAGTGAAACTGAAGGAAACAGAGGAGGTGGAGAAGATTCAGATGGAGTCCTCTGAGCAGAGGTTGTCTAGGATGATGGATAAGGTATTTTAGGGAGAAACATGAAAAAGATGTGTTAGAAAGGACGGTAAAAGGAAGAGGAATGGATGAGGGGATGAAAGGATGAATACACAACATGGGAACACAGGGATGAAGAGGAGGAGATGAAGCTTGTGAATCACAGGAATGAAAATGAGACCAGATAAAGACTAACCAGTAAAATATGACCTACTCACACCAGAAGGAACTACTGGCAGTAACCAGGGTTCTGGAGGAGGAGACGGTCAAAGAGGAAGGTCACTGAGAAGAGGAGGAAGAGGATTAACATCTTAATCTGCCTCCTCTCAGTGACCTTCCTGCTTGACGTAGACCAATTAGATGTCAGTGATGATAATGAAGATAAAATTGATGTTACCTGATCTGTTTGGCTTAGCTCAGTTCGATGTCAGTGATGATGATGATGATGAATTTGATGAATATGATAACGCTGGTGATGATAAAGGTTAGGTTTATGGTGATGAAAATTATAATCATGGTGATGATGATGCTACCTGGACTGGCGTAGCTCAACTTCATGTTAGTGATGAAGATGATAATGATGAAGATGTTACCTGATCTGCTTAGCGTAGCTCAGCTCGATGTCGGCTCGTTCTTTGACAAACTTGGTGTATCTCTCCAGAAAGTCGATCCCCCAGCTAGTATGTTTCTCCAGATTATCATATTGATCCTGAAACATCAGACCCAGATCGATCAATCTGATTAATGCTGATCAAAAACATTGTTAACGTTTCATCTTGTTCCTGGCTGTTTCCCCCCAATCTCACATGGGTGACATCACCTGTTTGTTTAATTTCTACAGTAAAAAAAAAACAACAAAAAAAACACTTTACATTCTCAGCTCAGTCAGTGACGTCACACCAGGTAATTTTCCCCTGGATTTGGCCTCACGGGATGCTGCAGCAGGTTCAGTGCACGTGATCAGGACTGATTTTTTATTTTTTTAATCTGTGTTCAGATAAACTCATTCGAACATCATGCACACGTGCACATATACGCGCGCTCAAAGAAAGATTAATCTCAGTTATCGACACTTTGATCAAACCCGATCAGTCAGGAGGATCTTCTGTTGCCTACATGATGCTGCAGCGCGAGGCGCTGTCGTCACCCACCGTGTTGCTATGGCAGAGCAGACAGATGCACAAGGGCCTCACACACATACGCACGCACACGCATGGCAAGCCCAGTTACCGGCCGGTTATCGGATGAACGGTCATCAGATTACCGGGTTCTGGTTTCGGCGGTTCGATAAGAACGTACCCACAGCTCGGTGCCCCAGTTGCAGCTCATGGCTCCGGTCTGCTTCTCGCGCTCCTCCGCTGCGGCTCCTCGCGGCTCCGCGACAATCAGCGCGAGCTGCAGCTGCCCACCGCGCGCATCCTAACCATTACGCCGGCTGTCTGTGTGTGTGGTGGTGGTGGTGTGTGTGTGAGTGTGTGTCTGTGTCTGCAACGGCACGAGCAGAAGACGTAGTCACGCACGGCGCGTCTCCCTGGCAGTCTTTGTCGTCAGTAGGCGTGTGTGTTTGTAAATGTGTGTGCTCCAACAGGGCAGGAATGATGAAAATCTCTTCCTATCCTTTTCCGGTCCTTGCTTTTGAGTCAGGGAAACCCCTCATGGGAAAGAAAAAAAATCACATTTTGACCAATCAGAAAGAAGTCAATCAACAGTGTGGAAGATATAATAGGCGCGTCCCAACCAACCCTTTGTTGTGCTAGCCCAGACCTGGGCATATAACGGCCCGCGGGCCACATCCGGCCCTTTGTGTGTCCCTATCCGGCCCGCGATATAAAAATATTACATTACATTACAGTCATTTAGCTGACGCTTTTATCCAAAGCGACTTACAATGGTTAGGCAGTAGCGTTAAGGTTCTTGCCAAAGGACCCAACTGGAAGGTGTTAATGTTCATCCCCTGGGGGATTCGAATCCTGGTCTCCCACATGGGAGACTGATGCTCTACCAATTGAGACAACCAGCCAAGCCATAAATACCTTTATGCTAATTTGAAGAGGGTATTCGAAGATAGCTTCACATGTAGAAAAATAGTCTTACAGCAATTAAGATTATAATACAAATGTCTGATAGAAATCAAAACCTTAATCATATGAGAAGTTATAAATAATCACGATTTACAATATCAGATTAAACTTCCTAAAAAAACAAACAAACATTAAAAGTCCTTTTCAATACCACTAAATAATATTTAGAAAGAAATAGTAAAAAAGCATAAACACACGTTAGCATTTTGTCCTGAGTTGTTGAAACCTTGGATATAGTATCTTTGTTATTTTTATTTTTTTTTACAGCTTGTAAAATAATCTGACAATTCAAAGTTCATTTGCACAATGAGGCAAAAATAATAACCAACATCACTTTAGAGCTTAATCCTGCCTACAAAGAACCACAATGGTGTGGGTATTTAGATTAACTTAACCACAGCAAAATACAACTTCTTACAGTCTCACGGAATAAGACAGTGCTATCCACTATTAAGTCATTCTTTTCCATGACTGATATTAATAAAATAATAAAAATGACAGTAATGGAGAGGCTTGAATTGTCCAATTCATTTCCTTTACGGGCCTTGTTCTCTGCTCCAGATTGCGAAGGTAATTTAAACATTTGCACTAAAACTGCACTTGTCTTTATTTAACTTTGAAAAAAGTGACCTAAACTAATAGTAGTGAATGTAATTATTACAATTTATCTGACTGTTGATAAAAAGATATGTTTGCACTATAGTTCTCCTCCTGGGCCATAAGAGAGCGAAGTAAAGATGACCTGCGATCACTCCTTGAAATGCAGACTCTGTACATCGACCCTGCCCAAGTCTGCAACTAATGGATTTCTCTGAGGGACAGGCTGACATAGTGAGTAGCTCAAACTGTGATTTTGATATCTGCTCGCTCCTCTGGAATAAGCCATGCCTTTCACTTCTGTACAATACTAATAAAACCAAAGAAAATACAGTTAGAGACTGCCTTCACATTGACAGATTTGTTTTCATCCCATCACAAGCTGCCACACGAGCTTCATTTTACACTGTAGCGTCACAAAACCCATGTCAATTTGACACTACAATGCTGCTTCATGGGGGGGTTGAGCAAAGGGATGATCTTGTTCTTCTGTAGGATAAAGACACAACATCCTATGTGACTGCATTCACATGATCTAAACTTAAAGGCTAAATATTTGGAATCTTTCAGTAAAAATAATTTAAAATGTTCTCATTTGTTGCGAGGGATAAAAGGAAGCTTCCCTATAAACAATCTGTCCTCTACATCAACAACGTCTGTGTCAAGCTTTTCTCCTTTCAAAATAAGAGTTACGTGACGGAATAACTTTGGTGCACTGTGTAGCTCTCAGTGTTTTTCTCTTTTGACTGCAGTTCTAACTTGAAACACTAGGTGTCAATGCTACTTATTTTGCCTTAAATGATGAAAGAAATCTTTGTCAGTATATATATTTTATGCACTGAAATTAGTCCTCTCTAGTTTCCCATCACTAGTTTCACTAGAAGCAGTGGGCTGCCATTTTTGGGGGGAGTAGTTGGGGGGGGGGGTTAAGGGCATTGCTCAGGGGCCCAAAGTAGTTCACCTCTGTTACCAGCCTGGGGACAAGAACACAGTTTCTCCAGATTCCAGCCCACCTCTATATGCTATCCATAAATAGACATAGAGCCATATTTCTCAATGTCAGCATTTATTAAAACAATTTTTTTACAAATAGGTTGACAAATTACTTCATATCAGAACCACGATTAAAAAGCAGCTTCTAGAGAGTGGAAGTATATTGCAAAGTAAATTAAATCTGAAACTGGAAAAAATAAAATAAAATAAAATAGAAGACAAGGATGACATCAAATCTGCAAATGGTCAGTGTTAGAAAAGTGCTCTTTCTGCAGAGAGAGGAAGCAATGAAGCCTCTGAAGCCTTTTGGCTTGGCTTCTCAGCGAGTGTGTGTGCACAACAAGTGAGAAAAGCCAGTAGCATCTTGATTTTCAATACTTCTCTGGCATTTAAGGTACTGAACTCATGTATGTCACTTCTTCCAACAAGCACACATACCCTGACACACATGCACACACACTTCTCCTGAAGAGAAAACTATTCAACACTGGAGTCTGCAGAAAGTCCATTCTTGACATTTCTAAATTATACAAAGACCATATAGAGAGGAGAAAAATATTATTCCAACACTTGCTGCAAAAAAAATGTAAAAATCTGTCACCTGTGAAATTATGCTATTTATAATTCAATCTGACAAGTCTGATTTTTTGTGCAGTATTTACATATAACATAAATAAAAATAAGAAAATGCTGTTACATATAAAAAATAAAGCTCAGCTGAATAATTAAAGGAAATTTAGTTAGTTGATAAAATCCACATTTAAGGAAACATTTAGGTCCAACAAATAACTTCTGAAAACTGGGAACTATGCTCCAGCATAGAGTTGAAAAACAACAAACCAAATTACATCACACTAAAACATGGACAATCTGATCTAATGACTGCACTAATTTACAACTCTGACAGTCTGGCCACCTTAGACTTACTGTAAAACCGGAGGAGGCATGCAACTTTGTGGCAAAACCAGACAGCTGTCCCCCACACCCACGTAGCCAGATGAAGGCTGTAAGTGTGAATGGAGGATGATGAGGGGAATTAACAAGTTGACAGAAAGGCAGCTCCACAGCACAGAGCAAGGCTCTGGTACGAGTCCAATGGGGACAGTAGAGCAAAGCTCAGAGGACAAGGCTTTAATTAATAAACATGGGGCTCTCAAAAGAAAACACAAACCTATTTAAATACTTACCATCATCTGTGGAATAAGATATATCTGCAAAGTAGCAGAGTTTCTTTGTCATTTTCTGACAGCGGGGTATTGAGAAACTAGTACTTACACTGCCTTATTCTTGGTAAGGAAGCATATGCTTTTTTGTACTCCCTTTGAGACGCACACTAAGAGAGCAAAAATAACTGCAGGATGGGGGCGGACATGGTATCAACTGAGGAATGACGGTGACTCCCATCTCTAAATTTTTGAATGCCACGGTATATGTGTGTGTGCATATTTGCCTATGGTTTGGTCCATACTGCTGCGGGATTTAGCCAAATATACTCTGGCTTTCACAGCAATTAGTAGTCCAACTAAGGCTGGGCAATTCTAGGCTGGTCCACAGTTTGTTTGGAGTCCATATAGAGATTAGTAATCAAACAGCATAATGCACACAATCATTGTTTTCTTTCCTTACAAATACACTCCTATTCAACACTGATAATTGGCTCCGTGTTTCAGTCCTCACCCACATACAGTCATCTTACACCCTGAGCTACCTTCAACCTTCTCTGGGTGTCAGATTATCGCTCCTGACAGATAACTCTGGCAAGGAGATACCCCTGTGGAGCAGGGATTTCCCCATAACTGGAGAGCTGATGAAGCACAGCGGAGCACTGGCTTGCCAAAGACGCAATTTGATACAACCTCAGTAATGAGGCCTGAAAAAGATCGGTACCAATCAGTATAGCGAGGTGAATCCATATCATAATAGGATGATGACTATTGTGTCTGATAAATCAACATTGCAATATACCAAATATTTGCAAAACCACTAATAAAATAATCAGCAAACCTGCTCAACTGTGTCTGTGCAAACATGGTTACTGTGACTACTCATATGATTAGTCTATTCATTAAGGCATGCAGCTAGAAAGAAATCTACAGCTGTTTTTACCATTTAAAAAACACTGAAACAGTCAGAGAATAAATAAAAACAACAGAGTAAACAAATACTTCATAATCTCTTAATACCTCTACAATATATTTTTCTTTTAATATCGAGAACTCCTACAGATTTTTTAAAGACAAACCATTTCTTGCATACATGATGTTTTGGGATCTGACAAAACAGGTGCTGTTTGTTCAGTTTTACTTCATTGTAAACCGTTTGTGAGATAAAATTAAACATTTAAAAAAATAAACTTAAAAAAAAAAATATATATATATA
>JBAMHW010000012.1:31795222-31809835 GCA_037177495.1 Rhadinocentrus ornatus | reverse complement strand
GAACGTAGATTGACTGGTAAATAGAGAGCTTTGCCTTTTGGCTCAGCTCCTTCTTCACCACGACAGACCGATGCAGCTTTAGTGGTACCTGTGTGTGGTGATGAAGATGAAGTGTAATCATTCCCATGTAAAGTGTTATTGATAATTCAAGATTATCATACCTCTAAGTCCATGATGAAGAGAAATACAAGTTTAAACGCTAATATTATGAAATGTGTACTTTTAAGGTTTGCATCTTATTTCTACCTCATGCACTTCTGGGCCTTGATAAAACCTGCGTTACCATCTATAGTCAATGTGAGACATGCACACTAAGGAACCTTCGCAGAGCGCAGATCAACAGTAAGTACTATTTACAATAAATGATTATATACATGATGATTTATAACCAATTTATGAAGATCACAATTAATAGAATTAAGTTATTTATTAAAATGTCAACATATTTGTTTACTTCTTGCACACTATTATAAAAATAAAGAAATGCGTGCACCAGGCTGTGGCAGTACTACAGAGGACTAATATCAACAGTAAACTCTAGGATTAATATAAAAAGTATAACTACAAATACATACCATAGTCAGTGAGAATTGCAATGCCAACTGACGTGCATTATTTTGAAATATTTACACGTGTAGTTCAGCAGGTTAAATTACTGTTATATCACTCTGTTATGTGCGTCACCATAGCAACGACTGTGCATCAACTGGCCCAGATCAGCTGGCTTTTGACAGGTAAATGAAAGAAATACAACAATGGTTGTTTAGCATAAAAAGCACATCAAGGTCAACATAAAGTAGTTAATATACTACAGCATATTTAGCTTATTCTTATTTTTTAAATTGTTTTAAAAAACCCTGCGATGGACTGGTGCCCTGTCCAGGGTGTACCCTGCCTCTTACCTGAAACAATGCTGGGATGGGCTCCAGCTTCCCCCGCGACCCGTCATGAAAAAGCGGTACAGATAATGACTGACTGACTGTTTTAAAAAGTTTACTGTGTAGTATAAGTGGATTGAACAACACGGACCGTGCATTATATAGGGTTTTAATGCACTTCCGCTGCACGTTATGGTGTCCTAGACTCCGTGCATTAAAACTGTTTAATGCGCGGGTCCAAGTTGTTTAATCCTTAAATTAAACAGTAAAACAGCAGCTTGAATACGAATGATCAGGGCTCCAGCTGTGATTCTACATTTTCCTTGTACTGTAGCTGTGTTGTTCAGATAAACCTCATGTGACTTTAAATGTCTTTTGAACAGGCAGAATCCCTGCAACCCATAAATGAGCTGTTTCTATTTCTCAACTTCCTGGACCTGGGTTTCAAACAGCATGACCTGGCCAACCGTTATGGAGTTCACCAGTCCACAGTCACAACCTGGAGCAACTTCCTCTACACCAGTGTTTCCCAATCCAGGTCCTCAGGACCCCCTGCCCTGCGTGTTTTAGATGTAACTCTACTTTAACACCTGAATTAAATGAATAGCTTGTTAACAGGTTGTCTTTCACTTGGTGAGGAAGTTCATTAATTTGAAGCAGGTGTGTTGGAGTAGGAACATGCAGGGCAGGGGGGTCCCGTGGACCTGAATTGGGAAACACTGCTCTACACTGTCCTTGGCGCAATCAGAATATGGATCCCTGCAGAGAAAATAAAGGAGCGCATGCCATAAGAGTTTAAGCCAGACTACGCAGACACTACTGTTGTCCTGGACTGCACTGAGCTGAGATGCCAGTGCCCGACATCTCCTCTACTCCAGAGTGAAGGGTTCTCTGCGTTCAAGTCTCCCTGCACTCTCAAAGGGTTGATCGGTATTGCTCCGCATGGGGCGATCACATTCATTTCACCACTGTATGCAGGATCAATCAGTGACAAGCAGATCATGCGAGAGTCTGGAATTATCTGCCTGTCGAAACCCGGAATGGCCATCATGGTTGAACGAGGTGTTCTTGTCGGCGAGTTTGAAGATCTACAGGCCACCCGTTCTCTTTGGCAGATCCCAAATGTCTACTCCTGAGGACAGAGAAACACAAGAAATCTCACACCTGAGGGTGCATGTTGCATACGCAGAGTGAAGGAGCACAAGCTCTTTGACTCAGAGATTCCTCTTAGGCTATTTGGCAACATCAATCAGCTGTACACTGTTGCTTGTCTCCCCACAAACTATGAAAATGGGCCTCTTGTAAAGGCCACAGTTACAGTAGAGGTGGATGTTGTTACACATGCTTACACCTGATTGTCACTCATTCTTAAACTCGTTTAATTTCAAATCAAAAAAAAATAAAAAATTTTACACACTGTTAACTTTGTGTCTTACAAACATGAATCTTGTAAATTACAATGATCTGTACTCTGATTTTCTACACAATTAACTTTGTCCTAAAAACATGAATATCTCAAAATTTAAACTTATTGAACATTGATAAATAAATTTCCTTTGACCAACATGACTTGCACTATATTATTGGTCCCCTTCACCTACAAGCAACAAATAATTTAAAGCAGTGACACTTGTATGCTAATTATTAACATGCATTATTTCTACAGTGATGTTTAACTGAGGTAAGATTTTTCCAACCTGTGTCCCCATAATAAGCATACACACACACACACATACAACTTATATTTAATTCAGGAGCAATGGCGACCTGTTACTTTAAAATGATTTGACAGTGCTTTATCATTTCATTAACATAAAAACATATATAGTAATATCAAAATAATACAATATAATAGTAACATAACATTAATAAAAATAGCAACATCAAAATAGATTTGTACTAACACATAAAGAACACTTGCAGAAAAAAGCTTGAGCTCATTAGATATGTACAAAAACATTACAATAGGCAGAAAAAATGCACATTAGTGCAATAAAATCATAACATTTATTACATCTGAACAGGAACATCAAAGGGAACAGCTCTACATTAACACGAGGAATGTGATCATTTTTCTCCAGTTTCTTCAGCTGCAGTCGGGTGTATGGACGGTATAAGTTTAAATGATCATGCTTGGAGTGAGATCTGAGACAAAAATTGTCATTTAGTAGATGATTGCTTTATTATCTTACGGACATGATTGCTCTAACCTATTCTATTTATTAAACAAATAACATCACAAACATACTAACCTGATGCCCTCTCCTGAGGGCTGAGCGAATGACCATGTCATTTACAGACCAGGTTTAACACCCTGCAACATTTTCTTTAGTTAAACCAATCTATTAAAATATACGTGAATAGTGGAACACAAGCAGTACAAGACCACATGGGATGACATGGGTAAATAGTAACAAATAGTTAACAGTCACCATGGTTGTTGGCTTGTGCCATTTCTGCTCAGTTTCTGTGCAGCTGTGTGTTGGAGGAAAAGTTCTGATCTTCTGTTGACAATTATGAGCTGTCTGGTATAAAAGGGCTGCCGTATGGTTGCCCGTGGCATTGCATGTCATAGCGTCACCTGCTGTGCAGGAACACTTGTAGGCTTGCAGCTCCACAGGACAGCAGTCCTTCAGGACAAGCTGCAAATAGAAACCAATGTTAAAATATATACAGTTTAATCATTTTAAAACAGGTTATATAATAAGTGGTTTTTGAAGTTAAAGAGTTCCTTCACTGACATTAATTAGACCATAGATCCCTGTTTGTTTAAAATTTATCCCCACAGTTTAACTTGTGAATGACTCTGTTAAGAAATAGAAAACGTAATATTTCTCTGCAGGCACCATGAATCGCTCAAGGACTCCCCGACAGTGATGTGCCAAGCGCTCTGAGAGCCGATGCTTGGTGGTGAATCAGAAAAGCCGGCTCCCAGTTCTTTTCCTTTTACTGCGACTTAGCTCTCAGTGCTCAGCCCCAGCTTTTCCCACGGCACTGCTTTGTTTGGATGAGCCCGCATGGACAGGCGGCCAATGAGATGAGAAACAGAAAGACATGGACCAAGTACAGACTCAGTGACCACAGCTTGGCCATGGAGACAGGCAGACACAGGCAGACCTGGACCCAGAGAGGACAGCTCTGTCCACACAGACAGGTGGAGACAGAGACACACTTCCTGCTGCACTGCAGCAAATATAATTACATAAGAGCCTAGCTCCTCTCAGAAATAAAACATTAAAATCATTGGCTCTGATCCTCTGCCTGATCAAGCCAAAAGGCAACGCATCTTTGGAGAGAACGGAGTCAGCAGCTTAGCGGCAACAAAATATGTCAGATTCTGCCACAGCCAACATCTGACACACCTGCTTAGATTTACAGCCCTTCAAACACACAATCTGATCAGTTTCTCTTTGTTTATTTGTATTAATTTTATTGTTCTTGTGCTCAATGTACATGCCGCACCTTCACTAAAAATCAACTAAAAATATATATATATATATATATTTCCATTCTTTTCTGTCATGTTTCACGGTCTTATTTCTTGTGTTTGGGTTTTGTCTATTTTGGCTTGTTATATTTTGATCTTGGTTTATAGTCTGGTGTTGGTCATGTTAATTTGTTATGATTATGAGTTAGGTTTGGGGTTTTGTGGTGTTTTTAGTTATGTCATGGTTACGGTTATATTTCTGGTTTTTGTTCATGTTTAGTTCTGTTTTAATCTTTGTTTCTAGTTCTGGTGTTTGGTTTTGTCATGTTTAGTCCAGTTGTCATGTTACATGTGCTCTGTTTTTTCTGTCCCTGCTTGTTAGTTCACCTGGTTTGATTTCTCATCACTTCACCTGCTCCTAATTACCCCCTCTGTGTATTTATACCTCTTGGTTTTCAGTTGTCCTTGGCAGATCCTTGTTTGGCTTACTCCCTGTCGTGGGTGGTTCCCTGTCTTGAGTTTAAGGAAATAAACCTTCGTCATGAGCACCGTTCTGCTTCCTGCCTGACTGCCTGCATTTGGGTCCTCACCTCTGCTGCCATTCATGACACTTTTCTGACTGTTATTATTGAACCTTATTTGTCAAATTGTCATGGCTTTGGCAAAATTAAATCTAAATCTACAGTCATGCCAATAAAGCTTATTAAATTTAAAAAAGTGAGAGAGAGAGAGAGAGAGAGAGAGGGAGAGAGCGTGAGCAAGGCAGAGAGGGGAGAGGTAGGGCTTACTTTAGAATTAGAGGGTTCACATTCAAGTCAGTGGAGTTTCAGTTGTCAGATCGTTCAGACCTCTAAGAGGAGGAGGAGTAGGAGGAGGAGTAAAAGGATTAAAGGAAACTAAAGAAGAGCAGAAGAAGTAAGGGATTAAACCGGAGGAAGAGAAGGGAAACAGAAAGGAGAGACAGCAAAGAAGAGGGGCAACAAGACGAAGAGCTTGTAATCAGCTTTTAAAGAATCAACCTGAAGACCCTCAGAGCGACAGACAGGTGAGAGGAAGACAGGTGTGTGTAAATGGTATAACAGTATGCTGGATTTACAGTGTTTGTTTTATGTGGTCACCTGTTCTGAGGCTGAAGCAGGTCGGACACTGAAGATGTTTCTGAATTTGTTCATGTCAAGTCCCCTCTTCTGGAGTCCATTGGCTCCATTATGTCAAAGCTCAGAGTCTATATACATCATGCATATGAACAGGAGTTACAGCAGAATCACACCTGTGCAGGTGACTCTGACCGTAAAGGATCTTGCAGGATTCATCAGATCCAGATTCTAGTTTCAAGGATCAGACCTTAACAGGAGGAGGAAGAGAAACATTTTAATAAAGAAGATGAAGAATGTGCTCTGTGTCTCTGTGTCTCAGTTCAATCATCTTTCTCATCAGTTCAGATGCAAACAAACAAACAAAGAGAGCCGGGATGAAGGAGCAGCTGCTGTTTTCATCTTTGGTGGCTACAGAACGCTGAGCAGCCGATTCATACAGGATGCTAAAACACCTGGACTCACCTGCAGGACGTTTTACTGTTCAGACATTTACAGCTGAGTTGTGGTTTCATGTTGCATGAAAAACCAGATTACCAAACTTATTTGTTTTCTTTGTTTAAAACTGGGGTCTGAGGTCTGGAAAGCTTTCAGGCTTTGTAACAGTTTCCTCCATCCATCCAACCATCCATTCTCTACTGCTTATCTGGGGTTGAGGTACGGGGGCAGCAGCCTGAGCAGGGAAGCCTGGACTTCCCTTTACCCTGCCGCTTCTTCCATCTCAACCGAAAGATGTAGTCCTTCCAGCATATTCTGGGTCTTCCCAGGGGCTTTCCTCCGATGGGACATGCCTGGAACACCTGAGGCATGCCTGAGGCACCTCATCTGGCTCCTCCCGATGCGGAGGAGCAGCAACTCTACTCCTATTCCCTACTGTATGACTGAGCTTCTCATGCTATCCCTAAAGGCCCATTTATGCTCCCGCACATACGTAAACGGCAACATCCGTTTCAAACGTTGTAAAATGTGGCCATCCACAAACTTCAATGTTCTTTTGCGCTACCATGGTTGTTAAGTCAATTCCTTCACTAGTGGGCAGTGCTGAGTTAAGTCCCGCAAGCCGACGCCAGTCTCAGACACCGGTTGGCGGCGGTAATGCAACGCTAGGAAGTTGTTTCCAACCACCCAACATGCCCTAATATAGTCTTCAAAAGCTTGTGCAATTTCTACATTTGTTGTGCTTTTTTTTTCCTCCTTCCTGATCTTCCTTTTCTTTTTTGGTTTGTTTCTTTAACTGGTCACATGTCAGCTATTCCGCTCAGCCCTGCCCTCGCAACCACAAAGCGCATGTAGACTGGTTGGACAAACTCCTATGCACCCTCCAAGACCGTGCAGAGCGTGTAGAGCTGGTCCACTGTTCCACGAACAAAATGAAAACCACACTGCTCCTCCTGAAGGCGAGGTTCAGCTATCCAACAGACCCTGCTCTCCAGGATCCCTGAAATATTCTTTCTAATCTGTTATTGTTTTCTCTGATTTAAGGTTTTGACTTTTTTTTAAATTGTTGTTTCAGGCCTGACTGGGGCAGAACATTTTTACAATGACTGTGGATGCTGATGCTCACCTGATTGTCATGACAACCACACAGTGACCACTGGGTTGCAATGGTAGCTGCCCATTTAAAGAAGACACAGAGAAGCTGAACTCACGGAGAAGAAATGAAGAAGCTGACAAACGTCCTGTTCATTTGACTGTTCGCCATGTCCCGCCCCCATCGCTCCCCACAGCTCCATGTCCTTCTCATTCTTGGCTTCCTGTCTCTGCCGGCAGGCTGGTCTCAGATCAGCAGTCAGCTCGATGTCTGCCGCTCTCTGCTCAGCTCGGAGGCAGGATCAGCATGGGAGTTTTTCCCATGTCAGCCCCCCCCAACCAACATGAAGGAGTTCATGCAGATCAGAGTCGACCCTCCGGGCATCACCTGTGGAAACCCACCTGAAAGATTCTGCACACTGGTCAGTCTGATGCACTAAGCACACACCCAAACAACACACAGGTGATCAAAGGGGAGTTTCCTGTACTGCAGAAGTATTGAGATCCTACAGAGATGAAGTTCTGGTTCAGTTTTCAGTCCACTCAAAAACAACAAGAAACTTTAGTAGTTTTAACTCAAACCTGTCAGTTTATGTTCATGTTTGAAAAAGTTCACCCCTGTTCTGAGTGGTCCAGCAATCAAAGTATCAGAGATCCAAAATCCCAAAGAGGTTCTGACAAGATCCAATATTTGTCCTCTGTAGAGGCGACAAACCTGCTGGAAAAACAGCTATAAGTCTGATCTTCCTATTATAACAGCTCTGCTTATCAGCTGCAGGTCTTATCCCTACATTTAAACACTGCGGTAGCAGGATCATGTTGCAGCAGGTCAGAACCGAGAGAAGAAAACCTGCTCGGGGTGCAAAGACCTGAGACAACACTGTAGGGATGTCGCTTCCAGTCTGACTGTCCTCATGTGGTCAAGACTAGGGATGAGCAATATTAGAAAAAAAAATTAAATGACAATATTTTCTTAAATATCTTGATAATGATATCAACAATAATGAACATTTGGTTTGGAACAGAGGCGTACCGAGTTCCCACACACAAGAGTAAGTGCCTTGTTCTGTACTAGCAGACATTATGCTAGCGATGCTTGTAAGTTAAATTGTCCTTTTTGGGAGCACTTCAGCTTCCCAGTGAAGTATGTAGATGGACAAAGACAAGTGGATGAGATGAAAGCAGTCTGCCGGTCTTCTGTAGAGCTGTGTTTGAGATCCGTTCTCTCTGCAGCCTTGCCTGATATACATATGGACAGGAGCATGACTGCACTGACAACGCGCTCTGGATTAACTGTAATTGAACCATGAAATCACTACGGAAAGCATGAAGGCCTTTTTTTAATGTTTTTTTTTTATTTTTATTTTACCTATCTCTTTTAAATAGTTTCTATTATAAAGACATAAAAATGAATTCCTTATAAATGTGTATGTGTGTATAAATGTACACATATATGAATACACACACACATCACACATAAGAACAATATGAGCTTTCACGTCAGTCATGAGAAAGTCAAGAGATTTGCTACTCTTGTTTTGGTCGCAAGAAGGGTTTGAATACTAGCTAAATATAAAGACAGAGTTACTAAGTTGGCAACAGTGAGCAGTAATGGTTGAGGGTCTACTTCTGGTATTTGCTCAAATACACCTTACGAAACAGCAGAACTGTGTGTGTCTTTTGGAATTGTGACAAAATATCAGAGCGTATTACGACACAATTATCGAAAGAAGAATAATTTTTTGTCTATATCACTGTTTTTGTGATGTTTGAAGCCAAAATCAACATTGCATATATTGCACAGCCCTACTCATCACTGCTTTACTCATGTTTCCTTGTTCACTCGCTCAGCTGAGCTCTCCTGTGCTGCATGGGTTGAGGTTCAGTTAAATTATGTCATCATGCTGGAAATGCGTGATGATGTGGCATCATGATTATATATTTTCTACCGGTGTCAAAACAATCTACCAGTATTATCGTGAATGATACGATATTGCAAGTCCCTGGTCCAGACCCACCAGAACATCTGACAATGGAGCTTCCGAAGCATCCGGTCTCTAACGCCGCATTCACACCAAATAGTCCATTAGACCTGGTTTGATTCAAGGTTGTAACAGTCCAAGTTTGCTTTAGCCTCATTTCCTCCAAGGGTTTGGGCTAACTACAGGATGGGTCATTTTTTGCTTTTCCACAGAAAGAAATTAGGAAGAGTGCCAAAAAATTCAATCTGAGCCATCCTAACGTGTTTTTAAAGCCTGTCCCATTGGGGTCCCAATCTTACCAATCTGACCCTAAAGATGGAGCTTAGCACACACCAATCTGTTCATTTGTCAAGTAGTAACAGCACCATGTTTAAACATAAAGTGGATTTTTTTGTTATATAACCCACATGCCAAGAAGAAAGAGCACCAACTGCTGGCCACCATCCTTTTTCTTAAGGTGTGTCCCAATTCAGGGTCTGCACACTTCGAAGTGCGCAGACTACCTAGGCTACAGAGTGTGCTCCGTAGTCTACACACTTCGAAGTCCGCTTAGTGTTCGTGAAATGGGACGGCCTACCTAGCAAACAAGAGTTTCCCACAGCAACAACACAGGACTCTGAATCAGTTAAACCTCTGAAATTACTCATAGGACACTTTAGTGGACGCTGAACACCGACCGGCAACACTGACAGTAAAAAAAGAAAAAAAAAAAAAAAAAAAATTAAAAAGACGCGGTCTGAGGCTCTGTTGTTATCCAGCCGGTACACACTTCATTAACCCCTTAAAAATCCACTAATATCATATATTACTGATTTTTAATGTCACCATTTAACAAACATGCTTTTAATGTATTTGGTTTTGTAACGTTTCTACTGAAGTGAAGTAAGAAAAAAAACAACGTACCTTTTCTTCTTTTTACCAAATGTTATTGAAATCTAAAACGTACTCTTCTGAGCTCGGTTGCTGATTCACCACTGTCTTGTGCACAATGAATTCTGGGAGAAAAGAGGCTGCGAAGGATACATCACCAGCAGCCTTCGTTTGGGGCCAAATGAAGTGCGGATTTGAAGGGTGATTCGGAGGGTCCTTCAAATTCTGTGAATTGGGACTACTGCGCGCACTGGTCAACGAATCCACACTTCGAAGTGTGCAGATCCTGAATTGGGACTCACCTTTAGTCTCTGTTACATTCATATTACGTAGTTTCCACATCTCTCCGTATCTGGCCTATACCCCACCTACCAGGTAAGGTTATGGTTGGTTGTGGAAACACAACAGAAATCAGAGTTAACCGAACAAAACCATCCCAAATGCTACGTTTGTAGGTGGACTAGTGATGTCACGATTATAGATTTTCTTGGTATGATTATTGTCAGAGAAATATCACAATTTTATGATCATCACTGTTATTCTGCATAACTTAATTTGTCAACACTAGAATGTGTAAAATCACATGAATTCCCCTTTAAAGATCTTTAAATTTATTTATGTCTATCTTTTGTTGCCAACACAACCAAATTAAATAGAAACAAAGTAAAGTAACCCAGAAGTCTCATTCCGACTGAATCACCTCTATTCTGCAAACAATGAATAGATATTACATATTAAGTCTGGGTTTCTTTCAGAGAAAACAGATGGAAAAGGCTAGAGGACCGCTACCTGGACTTGGGAGGTTCTTTTCTGTAAACTACATCATGAAAATGTTTTTGAACATTTCTTTTGAAACTGTTTAGGAAAATTTAGAGAAACAGGAAAACATTTAGCTAGCTTTTGACTTCCAGCTGTCCTTTAGCAGAATAGCTGCTGTTTGACGCATGTATAATACTAAAACAGTGGAAATAAATAAACACCACCATATATCTGAAATGAAATATGATTTCTTCCAGAGGTCATTGCACACTGACGACTAAAAGGAATCGACCTTGACTTGAATAGTTTTAAACACAATTTAACTCAGTTCCTGTGCATTTACCTTTACTTTGGGTTGCTAAGCCAGGTGGTTATCCTACAAGTGTTGAAACATATTGGATTATTATGTCATGCTTTACAGGTTGGTGAGCCACACTCAACCACTGGTCACATTTTCTATAACCAAAGAAATCCAATAAGGATGATGTATTCCATATGTTGGGAGGAAATAACCCTCCCTCTATCCCACACTAACACACCACTTATACAAGTCGCACAGAATGAAAGCAAAGCAACACAAGCAGTAACACATTGATGTTGTATTACTTTGTTCTTGTTCTGTCTGAAGTTGCATGCTGATATCTGCTAAAAAGGATTAAGGCATAATCTTTTGTAAAAAGTGATGATATTGAGGGATCTATAAAATCAATTCATTTAATACCTTAATTATTTGTGAAATCATGACATCCAGTTGTGCATGCCTACCTCCCCAAATGAACCAGACTTTCAGAGCAAACGACTGGATTTGATTCAGAAGACGGAAGCTAAAAGCTGACTCTACCTAGAACTGGGTTTAAGCTTGACAAATTTTAGTAAATATAAGATCACAGTTCTGGGTTAAATTTAGGCAAATCAGTTTTTCTACAGACATGTTTTCTCTTCAACAGTGACAACAGATGATTGTAGAAGAAAAACTACCAGCTTCATCTGTTTGAGATGGTCTGAATAATTTTTTTGATATTCAGACCAGGTGAGGAACATCTGAAATATTCATCACTTCACAGGGAAACAATTCCCCTGAAAGACAGAAAGTTCACATGTATTTATATCGATCAATAATTAAAAGAAAAAAATAGAGAGAAAATTATTAACTGTCAGTCATGTGGTGACCACCTACAGGGGTTCTGAGCCACGGTTTGGGCACCACTGAACTCACACAGAGTTCATGTGTCCTGCTGTGGGACTAATTGTTCCGTTGGGAAAATGAAGTTCTGCCTCAATTATTGATAAAGGCAATGGTAATGAAGTAAAAAACTAAATGTTAATTACTGATTTGATCAGTTCTAAAGCAGTTGACATGATGCACAGATCATACACACATTCAGGTGTCTGTTAAATATGAGTGTAATCACAGAAATAACACGTTTCGTCATGCAGTGAGATCATGATGTTGCTACAGTAATCACATTATGTCATATGATTAATCATGAAATATTCGGGGAAGGAGGTTGGGTGGGGTGGGTAAGGGGAGGACGGGGGGAGTGGTTAAGGGTGCCCTGGTTCCCGGGGGTGTGCAGCTGGAACATTAGCACAGGTGCCCATAAAGCATAAACACAAGTTTCCTTACTGTTCTACGTTTAGCATGATTAATCATTATGTATCATTATTATCAGAGTAATCATGTCACTGATCTGTGGATGCTGTCAATCAAAGCTACTAAAAAGATGACTGATACAACCAGATTTTAGAATCAGGTCTGAAGTGATCAGTCAGATGATGAGGGTCTGTTTGTGATTACTTACAGCTGGTTAGTGTTGGTTAGTTAAGTCAGTTCAGTCATATAGCTGCAGTGTGACAGTTGGCCAGCAGCAGCTGAGGTTAAAGGATGATCCTCACTGATCAGATTAGAGTCACCATTAATCTGTCACCACACATGGATCATACTCTTAGCTCTTAGTTGTACTCACATGCTCTTCTCATGCCCGTCCCAGACGTCAGTTACATGGATAACAGGTCGACAGTGAGTGTCAGTCTGTCTCAGATTGTTCTGGCTCAGTCCAACAGACCTAGGTCCAGAGGGTCCAGAGTGTTTAGGCGACCACTAGTTACTCTGAAACTGTTGGTCGCCACCAACAAATACAGGTAGGTATGGGATGTTTTGGTGCAATTTAATTTGGTAACTCTTCTAACAAAGAGCAAGACAAAAACAAAGGACGAGAGCGGTGGACATTCATCAGTATGGCTTCTTTCTTCTTGGCATGTGACTTTAAACAAAAAAAAAATTTCCACTGTCTATTTTTACATGTTTCAATGGATAGCAGCATGTCAATCTACACCCTTTTGGGTTGAATCGTTAAGATTGGGACCCCAACGGAAAGGTCCCAAAAAATTTGAACGGGTCAGATATTCTGGCAACCTTCCCATTTTTTGATTGTGGAAACATAAAATATACATAATAACCCGTCCCATACCTACCCAGACCCGTTGATAGAAACATGGCTTTTGCTCGGTTCAAAAGATCTTGAAAGCCCAAGGGTCTCTGAAATCTGCTCAGTCCAAAGCCCCATTTCTACCGACAAGTGCTGGTCTGGGCAGGGCAGATCGGGATGCAAATTTTTGTGTTTCCACATGCGAAAACTTGGAAGGGTACCATAATATCCAACCTGACTCGTCCTACTTTATTGTTACCCTTCCGCTGGGGAACCAATCTAACCGACCTGACCCAAAAGGGTGGCACTTGTCACACTGCAATCCGTTGATTTGTTGGGAAAAAGTCACTTCACGTGCAACCCGGCATAAAAACAAAGCAGAAATAGCTCCTTGTTTAGAGCAACAGATTTCTTTTTGTTGATTAACTCTGTTTAAAATGGTATTAGGAAGCACCGTCAAGAAGAAAGAATATAAACTGTTAGATAGCCGCCATTCTCCTCTGTTCTTTCTGAGTCGTGTTTTGGTTCTACTTTAAGGAAGGCGATGCGCTGCCAAGGCGTCATGCTATTACGTAGCTGATAGCTTTCACTATCCGACTGATACTCCGCCTCTCAAGTAAGGTTATGGTTGGCTGTGAAAACGCAACGAGATTGACGTTTACAAACCATATCCCCACCCTATCCGTCCCGACCCGACCTGCACCCATTGATGGAGGCTCAACAGACTTTGGAGATCTCACCTGGTACCTGTCTGTCAGTGTGCCTGAGACAGACCTGTCAGCCAATCGCTGTGGACCTAATGAGGTCACATGATGTAGTTCATGTTTATTCCTGCAGGAGCTTGAGAAGATAGGTTTAAATAAATGTTTCTTAATGTATGTCTAAAGCAGTTGACCACAATGAATTTCTTTTGGGATTGCTAAAGTTTAATCTATCAATAATCAATCAATTAATTAAGATGGACCCCTCATGTTCTTGTCAGTAAGTCTTGTCCTGTCATTGTCTACAGCTCGTGCCTCCAACATTACATCACTTCCAGTCTGAAAACAGTTTGATTTGATACTAAATCAAAAAGATGTGAAGTCTGCAGTGGGAAAACACGCTCATGCTGCTTTGTAGAAAGAGAGGTCAACTGTGACACTTCACAAAAAAAGAGTGTTTGATGCCCCATGCATTTCATTTGACATGTTTGTTTATGTTGTTTTTTTGTTCATGTATACAGGAGAATCCTTACCTGTGTAGCGATGAGTGTGATGCCTCCAGCCCCGACCTGTCTCATCCTCCTCAGCTGATGGGGGACAGGGAGAGGGGGGGACTCATCACCTACTGGCAGACAATCACATGGTCCAGGTATCCCGAGCCCCTATTGGCCAATATCACTCTGTCCTGGAACAAGAGTCTGGAGGTGGTCGATGACATCATCATCACTTTTGAATACGGCCGACCAACCAGCATGGTGCTGGAGAAGTCCATGGACAAAGGTGAATGCATGGATGGGTGGAGATCAGGAGATTAATCAATCTGTTGCTTTTACACTTAACTTCGAGAAAACTTTAATATCTCCCAGTGTTACGACCCCTTCTTGGAAACTAGGGGTTCAGGGGTCGAACAAAACGAGCCGGATAACTTGTATAGAAAAACCAA